>JANLBP010000012.1:0-264714 GCA_025504955.1 Alternaria dauci
TAACCTGTGGACTTGCGCTGTCCCTTCGTGCCACAACGTGGAGTTGGGAAAACCTGGCCGCGGCTGTAACGTAAAGTCTCTGCGAGCGATCAATGGTGTCTGAATATATAGACTCCAGAGAAGCTTCCAGAGCTCAATCGATTTTGACTTTGAGCAGGATACTTGGGGAAACACGTGGCAGTAGAACAATGTCGCTGAGATAATAGATACATGAGAATGACATGCTGATTGTGCAAGTTGATGATTGTGTTTTCTGAATGACTCAATGACAGGCGAAGGAGATCAACTCGGCAATGCCCGCATCGAGCATGTCTTTGAGCGAGCATGCTTTCCTTGGCCTTTCGTTGAACGACTCTCCGTGCCATAGCTCACATCGTGGCGCAATCAAGACATCTTCTGGTCCTTCCGTCGTCTGCACCTCTCTACGTCCCCTGACTGCGTTATGGAAGTAGTTCGTCGGTCGCGACGATGTATGAAGGGGAGGGGGCAAAGATCGAATTTTCCTTTCCTGCTCTTCCAACGCGTCGTCGGCCGATCCTCTACAGAGCGTTACGAGCCATGCTGCTGTCGATGATGTCGGTACCGTAAAACTCACATGCATAGACTGTTACATCACGTGCTTTCAGATTGACTGGCGAGGGCTGCTCTGTATCTACATAGGTATGTCGATGGCTATGAGCCACTTGCAGGGGTGAAGCCGCGATCGCTGGCGACTGTAACACGCCTGGAAAGACGGGCCGCTACCAATGCTCGCATGCAATGCCTTCTTCATCCTCGCCTCTTCGAACGCAGCGCAAGCACAGTCCATTTGCCCAGTCCTGGGTCTCGCTGACTTTGGCGATCATCAGATTCAATGTCGTGTGTAGCGGACAGAAATGTTCTGCTTCGCAGATATGTTTCGCGACTCTTTTAGCACGGGCAAAACGTAACGAGACGTTGAACACAGAGCACTCTGCGAATGCAGTTACCGTCGGCCATAAGTCTACTTTGCTCAGGATACTGAAGTACTCGGCCACCCTCGTCTCATGCGTACAAAGCCGCCTCTGGAGTTCTGTGGTATCACAAGAATGACACCTCCTTGCCCCACTAGGAAGGCTGCGGCCACACTCGATACACAGGAGCTGCCAGGTGTCATAGACTTTTGTGTCATCACGCAAACCCAGCTCCATGCATTGCACTATGGTCTCGAGTTCGTCCAACACACGCTGTATACGCTTCATCAAGGATGCTAGATGGTCTCAGCTATGATAAGCTTGTGGAAGGAGGCCCATGTCTTACCTGTGATGCTTGATGGTAGTACTGCGAACAATTCTTCCTTCTCCCACGCTGCCACGAAAGACGGTGCTAGTTGCAAGGTAGCGGTTCGCGACTTGTTCCTGAATTCGAGCAAGTCACCGAAGGTATAGGCAGCCAGGACTTGGAACCCCAGTGCCTTAGCCGAGCCATCTGTAGTTGCCACATTTCTCAGCCAGGTCGATACCCATGGCCCCAAGGCTCTTGTACAGTCGTACTTGTCGCAGTGAAGCGAGAGCCGCGCTAGTCTCTCGGGTTCCATGACGTAGTCTGCAGAGCTCCCCTGGTAGTGTAGGATCCGCAGCATCAATCCCATAAGCTCGGGATCGTCGTCTCCGAGCTCTAACAACGGACAGTCTTCGACGAGCAGTCGCTGCCCTTCGTGGAAAGCCGCGTTGAACATACACGAGAAGACGGGAGAGGCGAGACGAAGGATGTGAGTTGAGACGAGGAACTTAGCGCTGGCTCCTGTGCACTGGCTCAGACACCTCAGTACGACATCTCCGCCGGGGTCCAGTGGGGTCGCCAGTATCACGTTGTTCATAGTGGAGGATAGGCCCACCTCGTCCTGTCATGGTCAAAGCGATGGAATGAGGAGCGTGAGTATAGGAGCATACACTTTGCACGACTTTGCCGAGAGTCTATATGGTGATATCAGCGTGTCTGCACACGGGAGGCTGGGATGAGTGGTTGTACCTTTGACGCTATGTGGACAACGCACGAGTAGGGCGATAGGCAAATATGTGTAGACTTGGCTCTGTTGAGAAGTGTAAATTTGGAAAGCCATTCCGATAAAATCAGACTGCCCTCCCCTCTTTGTCATGGAAGCCTTGTCAACTCACTCGGTCGGCTCTGTCTGGCTTACAACGGCAGCACTCCCAGGGAATTGATGCAGTATCCACTGTCAAAAAGCACAATGGTGCTATTCATTCTCACTCATAGTAGTGATCACCAAGTCTTGTCGATTGCCTCGCTTCAGTAGGCTCTACCACGCTCAGCGTCAGCAGCAGCAAAAGTCACAGGTCAGCAACAGTAACAGGGTCAGCGCGATCATCGGTGGACCTCGTTACCTACAAGACATAGCTTCCTAGCAGATTGCATATGCCCTATGCCACCGTGACCATTCTCTCACGCCACTTCTCTCTCGCTGGCCTTGCTGCGCCCTTACACTGCTGTAAAACCCACCGCACCACTGAAGCAAGATTAGGCCAGCCGTGATGCTGCAGTTCTTTTTCGTCTTGTGGTTGCCCTACTTTGCTATCAACACCGTAGCCGCGCTTCATGGACGGCAAGAGGCGGGATTCCAAGAGTTGCAGGACCGAGAATGGTTTGGTGCCTTGACCAACAAGCGCGGACAGGCTCGCTCTGTAGAGGATAAGAGCTCGATGCAAATTCTCTACAAGGAGAATGTCTTCAGCTATGCCCATTACTGGAGCGTGTACTTTGGACCGCGCGGTATTCCTGTCGATCCCTGTGATCTCGGACCTTTCGTGGAAATATTCAATCTCACGAAAGAGCCCATTCCCGGCAATCTGTTCAGCAATATCGACACTCCTCCTCCTATACCAAGCGGATCATGGTCGGGTTTCACTTCGCCTCTCGCAGAGGCCGATTGCTCGATTGTGGGTGACGAATCGGGCCCGCCAACACTCGAGTGTGGGCAAAGTCTCACAGCAGCCTTTGCGAAAGATCCAGGATACGGTGATGCTACGATAGGCTGTTACAAAGATGCTATTCGTTACCACAGGGCGTACTTCACCGAGTTCACAATGTAAAATCATTTGGATAGGGGACTGATGGTATATCTTCCACAAACACCCGTAGCTGTTTTTCTTCTTCAGCCGGTGGTGACTCGTGTCATCGCCTTACTGGCGTCTCTCATCGAAGCTCTGATCGTAGCTGTTGGCGACTGGTTACTCTGTTCAGAAATAGCTTCAGTAGTACGTGATGTCCATCTCGGCAGTTGGAGGGGATTCGCCGCAGACGGTTAGATATGAGTTCCTATCTCTATTGTTTTGAGATCATCTGCTGTATGACTAGCATGGAAATTCGACTTGCAGGCTGGAAGATCGTTTTGTTTTAGTTGTGATTGCGATGCCTCCCGCCTTGTAGGACGAAACTGTAGTAATGTCTGTCCTTGTACAACGGAAAACCAGATACACAGAGAATAGCCAAAGAGCATGCGAGATTATCGGGTTTCACAGCGCAGCATTGTTTCATCGGCTGTTCTCGGCCCACTGAGTTTCCCGCTGTACAGATACTGACGTCAGTGAATGTATGTAGCAGAGGTTGGCAATATGAAGCACAGCAGCGCAGCTCGACAGACGCCAGGCAGTTGTAATGGACCGGGTTTTCAGGCCTGTTTTGAGATTGTGGAGAACTCCAACGTAATCGATCCAGTCTACTGATACATAGGCTTTTCTCCAATAATAAGATAGTATTGAAAGCACACCCAGCACGAGACCATGCTCCTAAGGCGACTTGCTGATTGGTACCTCCTCCGAAAACGATAGCCGTAGTAGAACATTGTGAGCCAAAAGACGCGCGGCAGACTTGCAAAGTCCCAGAGTGTGCTGCTGGCGGCACTACCATGCAACGGGAAATTCCATCGTAGGTCGTGACAGCATGGTACAGTACTGTGAACAACGATGAGCCATATCTCAGACGATATCTGGTCGGCACAGCAGGCAGCCTTCCCTGCCACTTATTGCGTTGTGACAGTCGGCTGACCCAGCGTTTCTGCGCAAGATTGCCTGAGTATGGTCTGCTTTCTACTGACGCGGTCGAATGTGGTTGCATCGTTCTCGGTCGCGATAGTCTTTTGACGTTTGATCCACAGGATGCTTATCTGAAAATGGTCTCCTGGTGGCTGGTCTCCTGGTGGCTGGTCTCCTGGTAGCCTTTCTTCAGCATCAAATATAGCCCGTGGCACGGGCCGACACAGGCTACGGCCGCGACGGCATCGGTCAAGACGTCCTGTGCCTTGTATGGCTATACTGCTTCATTCGGGTCCCTGAACTGATTGGTTGGGCTGCGCACCGCATCTGCTGGCGGGAACATGGGTAATCGGGGATTGAAGGCTTGAGATGGAAGAGGTAAAGTTTCGTTGGGGTGTAAAGCCCTGTCGAGATGAGCTACCTTCTTCTTGGGGAAGATGGTAAGCAAGGCGAAGGAATCGCCTCCAGTCTCGGTACCAGAGCGGTAGTACGAGGGATACGAAGATGCAGAGCGCAAGCTTCAACAACGCCCCTGCGGGTAGATCATCGGTTGCGTCCAACAAGGTCTTGAGTCTAGCTGCGTTCTCAAAAGGCACTTCGTCGTGAGGCCTCGCTCCGTGAGCGTCATGGCGGTACATAGCGATGCAGGGGCGAGGGCGAAGCGTGAGAAGCCGTCATGTGTCTGCGGCCGTCATCTCTTGACACCCGCGGCATGTATATGGCCAGGTTCGTAAGCACACACGAGCGCCACCGCTATCAGTAATCCTCGCATGGTATTCCAGCGCTGCGGTATTCCATGCGTGGGCGTGTGGAATTCCATGCCCGCGGAATGCCAGGCCGATGGAATGCCAGGCAACTGGTATGCCAGGTGTAAGCTGCTTACAGCCACATCGCTGTCAGCAGCCTGCTGCAGGAGAGCGATCATATGACGAGCTGCAGTCGACGTGGACGAGCATAGCACATGCGCGTAAGCTTGTCTGCTGGTGTCGGTCGAAGGCCCCCAGCCTTCTGCTAGCATAGTATCAGATCAGGAACTCGCTCGTGCCGCTGTGACACGCTGTACAGTAGTAAGGCCGGTCTCTTCTTTACCTAGAGCAACTAATACAGCTCATGAAGATCTGATTGCGTTGCACGTATTGAAAGCAGGTGATCGTTTTTGTGGACCCTGGTAGCAACCGCGATCATCCCCAAGAGACGGACACCCTCGCACTTCAGCTTTCCAGCAGACATCACCGCCAGTGCTGTTGCAAAGAGGCTAGCAGGACCCAGAATCGGAGGATTGCTTGCATCACTTGCACATCCTCTACCTCTTCGCATACGACCAGTTCTTCGACGCCATCATGCCCGCTATATTGTTTGTCTTGCTTACAGCGCTCTATGGGCTTGCGACATCGCTCACAGCTCAGCTCAGGGCTATGGGTGACGGTGGGTAGAAGTTGATCGCAAGATGTATGGCCTTTAGTGCTTGTTGATGGTTGCATTCTTCCCACTACCTCTACCTGATCGCGCGCTTTCGTAAAGCCTGGATTTAGACAATCTCACGAGCATCGTATGTCTCTACGTATCGCCTACAGCGGGCCACTCTTATCGTAGTCGATCCATATGAGAATCCGCATTTGCGAAATATCATTCACTGGTGATGAGCACTGGAGTCCATCGCGCAATGACGCTGCCGTGTCTTATACGGTATGTAGTGCGCATGATCTTCTGCCTTGCTCGACTCTTCAGTAGTCAACCTGCCACAGAGCAGATCATTTGTAGATGTGAGATAGTCGACGGTACTTGTTCCAACGCATCTAGATGTGCTACGAAAGTGCCTGTGTAGATCGACACTGGGGCTCTTTTTTGGTAACTCGACTAACTAGACCAAAGGTCAAGAAAAAGAACTTCGTTTCTTGAACATGTCTTGTGGTGATGATTTGTGGCTGATCCCACAGATGTATAACATGTGGTCTATCTAATGGAAGAAAACTTGTTGTCTTAGCTCGGTCCCCAACAACCATCTCGATCACACCTAGATACTACGCCCACAACTCAACACCGCGTGTGGTGCGGTGAGCACGAGAAGAGCAGTGCTGATACTGAACCTCATTTGCCAGAGCAAATGCAGATACTCAAGGACCAAAGAAAGCTCGATACGATCGAGCTTGCGACAGCAACCCATAAAACGGCAAACAGGGACACGCCTAGAGATGCGTCGATGTTGTAGGGACGCAAGACCGACTCGAACACACCCGCCAGCGCAGCGTAGATGGTGGTCGCTGCTGCTGCCGCCGCAAGGGCAAAGCCAGCCTGCAACTGGCAGCACATATTAGCAAGCACACGCATCAGAGCGAACAAGACCTACAATAGACACGAACGCCGTGAAGCAGCTGAACCATCTGCTGCGAATCGCGAGCATCCCCCCCGCGATTTCTAACACGGTCAGCCCCAACATGATGACGAACGTCCAGTGTGTCCATTCAACCGCCGCTCGGTATGTCTGCATGCCCTTGGTGAATCGCTCTCCCAGGACTGCCTGCAAAATTGTGTTCTCCAGCTGCCAGACATCCGCAGGGTCAAAGTAGAATGGCACCTTCCAGGCGCTGCAGTGTGTTACTGTCTCTCTCCTCGTTTTTTTGTCAGTTTTACCCTCACAGTAGCCAAAGAGGCCCACCACATAGAAGTCCTTGACGGATCCAGACTCCGCTACGCTCTGGAGACTGTCAGGAACCTCGATGCCGAAGACGCTGTCAGGAAGGCTGTTCAGCAAGCCCTGTGGACTCAACATTGTATCACTAGTGTTTGCCTGTCTCTTACTGTCAGCACACACGTTTGCACTGTATATGGATCTTCGGTGTGTACTCGTACCTTGAAGAAGTAGAGATCTCGCTGGAGCAGTGTGTTGCGGCCGCCGGGAGAGACTTGCGCCAACGCGACGACGAGAAAGCAAACCAAGGACAGGATCGTGAGCAGCATAGGCAGGGCAATGCATGAGACGCGCTTGATCTTTCCCATCGGAGCGAAGGCAATGGGCTGCCGCTCGCGTTCTGAGCGTTTAGGCCCTAGGGTACAATCTCACCGCAGCGGCGTTCTCCAGATACTATTGGTAAATTCTTGCCTGTATGATGGACAGCAAGCAGACAGCTCTTCACGTGTCTGGGCTATACAGTCAGACCTGCAGACTACGACGGACGTTTGAGGTACTCTACTGCAGTCTTGAGATCGACCGGGATGGTCTGCGTACAAGAAAACTTTCTCAGTCAATGTTAGATTAAGAGAGCGTGTAGAGCGAGAGATTCGTTCGGTCTAGGTATGAAAGCGGTTGCTGATGATATCTTGTTTTGTTCCGTTGCTGCTTACGCGTACTGCGAACGTGGTATCACTCTGGTCGTGCAAGTAGTGACACTAGTCATTCCTCTATCCTACGCAAATAAGCCTCAGCATAATTCATCAGCATCATCGCTGCGTGACTTGTCTTTCGCGTCATCTGACCTCTGGACGATTGCTTAAGACGATTGACAGGGAAAGAGCCAAGTACAATATCAACATATGATAGATACACTTCTGTCGGCTTTTGCCGTCTTGCGTTGCTCAGCGTGTCTGCTGACTTGATCTTCCTATAGCAATCTGTATCGTAATGAACAAGAGGAATCGACGACAGTAGAGCGACAAGCAGAGAAGAAATAGACGAAAGTTTTGAAGCCATTACAAGATCGACGTCGTCGTCGCCCAGACATCTATGAGCACAAGCTCGTCCGGCCCGAGAGCAGCCACTTCTATGGAGACCTGCCGTTGCCCACACCGATCACGCTTTGGATCTCGTCGATCGTACGATGGAATACTCTCATCGGGAAGTCGGTATGATCTGAATGTCTTTGATGCTCCGCTTTCCTCTTCGTCCGAGGATTGGTATGGAGAACTTGGTGAATGTCGGAAGCAGATATCGAACCTGGACAGAAAGACATTTGCTCGCTGATGTGCAGAGTGAGAAGTTTCCGGGAGATGTGTAGATCGGAGTGGTCGATGACCTTTATGTTGGAACACCATCATCCGCTAACGCATCATAGCGTTCGTTTTTTGAGAGATGGCAAAGGCAAGTACCACCAATCCCGCAAAAACCCACAGGAGTTCATCGTACCACATTCTGCTTTGTCTCCGTGATGCCCAAAGTGCCACGGCGGCCGGAGTATTTGATGGAGTGTCTAAGGCTAGTCCCGGTCGTACGCACACTGAGCAAGGCAGCCCTTTAAACTCAAGCGAGTAAACGTAATGTTGAGCAGTATCTACCGTCAGACATGAATTCACAGTGAAAGCTTCTGTAGATAGATCATGTGTTTGATAAACGCTTATGCAATTCAAAACACCATGCGAAGATCGTGATGCCAGCAATCTCGCAGCATACATCTGACCCGATATGTAGTAAGCTAGCGTAGTGTACGTCTGCTCACTTCGAGCCAGATGTAAGCTTATGTTTAGCCACATGCTCTCTGACACTGCTCGTCCAGTTG
Organism: Alternaria dauci; assembly: GCA_025504955.1. Taxonomy (NCBI): domain Eukaryota; kingdom Fungi; phylum Ascomycota; class Dothideomycetes; order Pleosporales; family Pleosporaceae; genus Alternaria; species Alternaria dauci. The sequence goes on from JANLBP010000012.1 coordinate 8,501, forward strand.
TGAGCGATCGCGGCTTCACCCCAACGCGCAGCTGCGCAACGATTATACACAGCCTCACCTTCTACAGATGGCTTAGTACTTCGCAACAGTCGGTATCATTGACCAATCTTCAATCTGACCGTGACTAGTTTTCTAGAATGGCGCGCACATAGGTGAAGCCGCAACGGCTGACAACTGTATCAGATCAGAGTGACGATGCGAACGGGTCAGCGCGGTAATTTGCGATGATAGTCGTATCACGACAGCACGACAATAAGATCGTCAAGTTTCTAGCCAGCCGCGATCCAAAGCTTGTGTGCGTGACTACAATTTTGGTTAGGTCTTCGATTTTACGCCCGTACTCGACTCGCCTGATGATTTTTCTTTACCAGCACTAGCTCTTGCCAGCACTGGCCAGTGTAAACCATAAGCCTTCCAAGTCGACCGAAGCCTTGGATTGCACCGAGCAACCAGTGCTTGCACGTGCGTCAATGAAAGTATACCAGAGCTGGCTGTTTTCAGGCCGGGATGCTCTGGTAACTGTTGTCGAACCTATTGTCAATCGTTTCTTATGCTCCGCTTTACCAACACGCCGAGAGGCTGAGCTCGCTTGTTGGATGCAGCTTTATTCATCGGACACTAGCTGAACATCCCTCGGTGAGGTAGAACCACATCCTCGCGGCGTCATCGCAGTGGGCCAACGTCTGTCACAGGTCCTACCATGTGCTAGATCATCCTATAAAGTATGCACTCGAGAGATCGGGGCCAGAGCGTACACGGCGTCACGTCGTCCCCAAACAGCGTCGCTTGGCTGTTCGCAAAGGCGAGTCGTCTTGTCGCCTCCTCTTACCCGCTACACTTGCTGTGACGTGCACCTCTTTGAGCGCACTCCATTCGAGCATTTGTAGATCAATCAGGGTTTTGAGCGTCAGCGGCGAAGCGCTGATAGAATGAACACGGTCTCCGTGCAGTCTCAAGCGAATGTCCAGCTCTTCGCAGAGCGAGGAACGCGCAGACATACGGGCTTGCCAAAATTGCCATGCCGATCGATCCACGTTGATACGGCTCGTCCTGGATCACCGACCTGCATCTCGATCTGGAAGCTGGCCTCCAGATGATCAAGCTTTTGCATCAGCCTGGAGAAGGCGGGGTTGACTCCGGGGATACGGCAGCGGATCAACCCGTAACAGGTATAGGAGCCGCGCTCGTAGAGTGGCATGCGCCCTGGCCGTAGCTCAAAGTAGAAACTGAGAGCGAGTGCAGCGTCGGCCAAGTCACGCACAGCAGGGTCCGTCGTGAAGTAAGTAGAAGCTCTCTCAGCAAGGCCTCCTATGGCTGGAGTGTCGGCTAGATCGGGTAGCTCTCCGTCTACGGGAAGGTTGAATCGATGTAGCCATCGATCTACACTAGCTAACCCTGCAGGCTGGGATGCAGCCAATATCTGGCGCATAATGGCGAACTGCTTGTCGCCGTTGAAGTTTTCCTTCACATAGTGCTTGCCAGTCTGCTGCAGAGAGCTGTTCCCGAAGAGCAGACTGGGGCAGACGTCGGCTTTGGCAACTTCTCTCGTCGTCGAGACGCCCGTACCTACAGACACGAATTGATCAGCGAGGCTCAAACCAGGAGCCATCTTCTGCAGCTCCTGCAAGGCGAGCATGCAGGGATTGTTGTCGCTCAGCCCTCCGTCCATGAATGTGCCGTGGCCAGGTATCTTGTGCGGCGTGAAGTACCTGTCACCGTCAGACGTCAGTCAAGCGGCTGCAGCTTGTAGCACTCACCAGGGGGCTGCGGATGTACATCGTGCGCTGTCGCGCCAGGTTAGCGTCAAGCTTCTGACAGTGGGGTAGCAACTCACGCATCCTTCACGCATATCTCTTCTGTAGCGTCTTCTGAGCGCAAAATCCGATACGTAGACATCTCTGTACATGCACCGTTGTCGTATGTGGGAGCAGCTCCGTTGTAACTCGTGACTAAACACGTTTCCAGCGTGTCGACATCGACAACAGGCAGACCAACGCGTGCCCCGATTGAAGACATGTACGGGACATCCAGCATGGTGGCTTCCTCGAAAGCCTCGTTCAGGGCGCTATCGATGTCGCTGGCAGGGAACCGGCCATTTCGACACGAAGTGATGAGGGCATGGGCTGTGGCAGCAAGTCCCAGGCCCAGCTGGCTCCGCCCACGGAATATCCGTGTTGCCAGTTGGGTGAATAGTGTAAAGGTCTCCTCAGCTCGCATGCCGAGACCGTAAAGCGCAAGAACTACCATCGCGCCTGCAGAACAATGAGCCAAACACCAAGCAAGGAATGGAAACTCTTTCTGATAACGTACCTGAACTCGTTCCGTAGGCAAGGTCAAAGAACTCTTGGATCGGCATATCGAGACCCACTGCGTTTTCTAGCGCGCAAAGGAACTGAATGGGAATCGCCGCACGGATGCCGCCGCCATCAATCGATAGCACGCGTAGCCCGGCAGTGGCAGGCCTCACGCGCACGTTGGCTTCGAAAGACTGGAAGCAAAAGGGACAGCAGTTCAGCTTGTAGAGATGTGGATCGGCGTGGGAACAGCTTCCCAGATACGTGAAACATCTCTCGCAGATCAAATGTCCACAAGGGAGCTTGTGCTCGGGGACTGCGTGCATGCAAGCTAAGCAAACCTGGTGGGGCTTCCTGATCGCGAGCCATGGCTGAAACTCTGCTAGTAGTCTCGCACGAGAATTCGTGCAGAGAGTCTTGCTTCTTTGCACAAAGTGCTGCTCGAGGAGAGAAACCCATTGGGTGCGAAGCAGCAACACCTGCTTGCCACAGTGTCTCGGGGACTCGAGTGTCTTGTTCACGGCAACGTCCAGACAAGCAGACTTGTAATGAGACGAGAATACCACGAGCGGGTCAAGGACTACAGTCAGTCAGCGAATTAGAACAGTCGGTTCGCATGCGATACTGACAAGGCACATCGTATGCATAGTTGTCTATCGCCAGACAACCTGCAACAAACGGAATGGCAAACTCCTCCATATCTTCTAAGCTGTTGACTGAATCGAAGAGAATGCCCAAATACTTCTGCAAGCGCGCAGATACGGGGCGATGCGACCGTGACGCCGCAATCATGTCGAATGGGACCTGTCCGCTGCTGACGAAATGATCGCAAGCTTGACGGAACAGGAGATCAAAGTGCACAGCATTCAAAAGGGTGTAGTCGCGGACGCGCTCGTTTCTAGCAATATCTACTTCGCGTTTGATGCGGTCTGTCAGCGTCTGCGTGCTGGTTTGTCGAACGTATACAGAGAGGCGAGAAGACAACTCGGATCTGGTCTGTTTCAGTCGCGTGTGCAAGATATCTATCAGCTGGCTCTGTACACTCGCTTCGCTCTGCTGTTCAGAGGGTGCCGCTACGTAAAGTAGTCGAGGACGCATTGTGATTTGAGGCCCTTGGCTGCGTCTCTGCTCGAGCCATGGTACCATGCGGTCGACTTGATAGCATACATCGCGGCTTCCTGCGGAGAAGAAACAAATCACGTCTGTGAAGGGGCGGATCAGTGTGGAGTGGAGACTATCGAACACGTCAACCAAACTGCTTACCTGCCACTCTAGTGGACGTACTGTTTGGCGGTGACAGGGAGCGGCCATAGGTGCTGCTGCGGACGTGTTTCGCTTCGAGATATCCTCGTGTGCGATCAGCATGGGACGGTCACTAAAAGCAGTGGTAGAGTCTAGTTGTAGAGATACTCCACCAGGCGCTCGGTTTCCCCCGCGGTCTCTGGTAGTGGGAAGAACATCGGCCAACAACGATCCCTTGCCAGCATTACCAAGCATGACGACCAGACTCGGGCTCTTGCTAGCGGGCTTGTCGAGGCTCGTGACTATATCGTTCAGAGTGCTAGCACAGCGCAACGAGAGCTTCTTCTCGGCGTGGATAGATAGCCAGGACCCATGCTTGCAGCTCTTCATGGTTGCTAGACCACGTGGGGCCAAGCAAAAAAATGTTACAGAGAGGGTGATTACTCGGCAAATTTGAGACTCGGCAGGTCATGGTAGGGAGTAATGCATTATATACTGCCACGAGGATCGAGATCACAGCGGAGATGATGAGCGTCATGACTGAGGGAATGGAGACGCTGACTTGCTTACTATCAAGGCTCGCTAACGATACATGCTATCTTACACCATGATCAGTACTTCACAGATCATATGTACCCTCTTGGTTGCATGGCGTAGTCGCGCAGGGCTGCGTCCTGACACCCGCTGTAATCGATTATGATCGGTAAGCAAATTACACTCTTTATGTGTCGTCAACACCAGGCGTTCAACGAAGCGGTATAATGATTGCGATCTCCGTGATAGCGAGTAGATAACTCTGTTCCTGTACCAAGCTCTTGAAGCTTACTGGTCATGGCACATGAAGGGCGCCAACGTTAGCAAGCCGAGCCTACAGACTTCCACCAGCTGCGCGATCGCTGTACAGTCACCGGAGATTACGGCTTCACCACTACACACAGTTGCGCGGCATCTTTGAGCTACCTCTCGTTCCGTATTTGGCTTGGCATCAGCTGTCTGTTGCAAAATAGTCGATATAATTGGACAGTCATCGATCTGGTGATGGCAGATCCCATGGATGCTGCACGCTCGAATGAAGCTGCAATGTTTATCGACAGTAGAGTACAGTCGCTGTTGATTGCGGCTTCACCTCAGCAGATATGCGTTACACGTCCACAGTATGGTGTATTCCCACCACGGACCTTGGACCCTGCTTTACGAATTGCTCAAGAACAAATTTCGACTTTGTGCAAAGGAGCCAAGCCACCTGCGTAGTTGGACAGCCTGAAGCTAGAGACATCTAAGGCGTATGCGTTATATCGAGGCCGGGTGTGTGTAAAGAGATGGCGAGTACGGCCATACATAACTAGAATAGCAAAAAGGACTTTAATGGAATCATCATCATCATCATCATCATCATCATCATCATCATCATCATCATCATCATCATCATCATCATCATCATCATCATCATAACTAGAATAGCCCGTATCCTCTGCTGAGGTTTGAAAGAACCACAGAGCAGCAGCTAGGAATGTGGATCGGCAGATGGAACTCTACGCTGGACAAGATAGGCAATAGACTTGGCCGATTCTTTGGGTACAAGGAAAGCGTCTTGTGTGCATCATACTTCGCGAACGACCAGGCGATAGAATAGAAGAGACCAATGATCGAAAAATCAGGCGTGAGGTCGAGCCTCAAACGACAGACGTCATGCTTGCTTTAGCGACGGTCGTTGTCCACAACTTGGAGCTTGATGAACATCGAAAGGCAGCGCTAACACTAGCCCTTATTCGTTGACCGCATCATACCGGTAGCTCTCTCGCGACCACAGAGTGTCTGGGAAAGCTCTTCCGCGAGACGACAAAGTCAATAACATCCCCCAACTCCCTGGAGGACAATCTGGGCAGGAAATCTTCTCACGTTCGTCCCTGTGCAACAGGGATCAAGAACAGCCGAAGACAGCCAGAAGAAAGCAAGGATAGCAGGTTTTACGACTTAATGTCCATCCCTCCGTGACGGGACACCCTTCCAATTAGCTCACTTAAACTACAGATTCTTGTCCAAAAGCTGCAAGTTAATTGGCCGGTCCCAGCACATAGGGTGTCTCGCTACGCAGGGACGGATGTGAATTAGCCTCATGTCTCACTGGCTGTCCTCGACATACAGGGTGCCTCGCTACACAAGATGCGACAATACACAAAGACAGACGTTAACTTACGTCTCTTTGGCTAACACTGGCCTACTAGACTGTTCACCGTGCAAAGAGGAGGGTTCACGTCCGACCCTGTACAATGAGAATCCCGGTGATGTTAAGCCGAAGACAACTAACGAGAATGAAAGAATAGCAGGTTCCACGGCACAGCGTTGTGTTTCATTGGCTGGTCCTGGCCCACCGAATTTCTCGTTGTACAGGGACGGATGTTAAGAGAGCGAGCGCTTGTATCAGAACATACCCGCAACGTAAAATGACAATTGATAACAGTACTCAGTTCAACCTAACAGCCATCAAAACGCATTTCGTACCACGACCAGACCTCTTTCTTAGCCCTCGTAGGCAAGCTTATCCATCGAAATGGCCATATCCTCCCATCGCTTCTCGATCCGAGTCGGGTCCCGAGCCTTCTCTGCCGCCCTTTTCTTTGCATTGATTCCTTACATCTTACCATGTATCATCATGCCTCCGGCTTCTTTGACTTCTTTCCTTTCGCCCTGATTCCTTTGATACTCTTTTCAACGTCCATCCGTTCTTCTTCTGTGGCATCCTGCCAGAAAAGGGACACTTTCAAGTGGTCAACAAGCTTTTGTAGCTTTTCTTTGTCGTTTTTGATGACCTTTCTGTATGTAGAAAGATTGCATATAAGGTGGCCTTGATACTTTTCCTTAGCTTTTTCTCGATAATCCAGCAATTCTTCCCGGATGTTCTCGTTCTGGATGGAGATGAGAACGTAGATCCAAGTTTTCGGCTTACCGTTCCACTTCGCAGCACAGCCTACCACTTGAATGTTGCTAGTGTTGAGTGTGCCGGCTGCGAATTGTAGCTCGAAGAAGCGTGCATCTACCGCCGGGCCAAAGCTCTGTACATCGTTTTTCGGAGCCTGGCAGTTCTTTGGGCAGGCATCTACTAGCTCAATATCGTACGCTTTTCCTCTCTTTACGATTGCGCGGATAACCCCCCAACACTCACGCCCATAAATGACATCCCCGCCATCCCGATCCCGAGGTCCCGGTGTATCGCCAGACCTTTTAGAGTTCTCATCAGCGGATTCTGATCGCTCTCGACTCTCATGGCGCTTGTTACGAGCGCTTCGCGTGTTCGAATCTGTTGATCTAGTAGTTTGTACTCTTTCCTGGCTTGGAGACCTCGAGTCAGAGAAGTCTGACCGCTCCGGACTCTCGTAGCGTCCACCAGAAGAGCTGGACGCCTTCGATTCTGTTGATCTGGCAGCCCGTGATCGTTTCTGCTTTGTAATGATACTTCCTTCATGCTCACTATCGGATGCGTCCTTGCTGTTCCCTTTGTGTCTGTTGTTATCATTGACGGATTGAGTTTCAGTATCTGTTGCATGATCGCCGTCGGATTGACGATCCCTGGACCAATCATTCTTATTGTTGGCTGTAAACTCGTTTAGTGCTTTCTTGCACGTTGAGTTCCATCCACTACTCAGCTTGGTCTTGAGCATCCACATTAGTTTCTTTTTCTTATCGTCCGAATCGTGGAAGAATACAAGGATATATCTGTTATCGAACTTGATGAAACCGTCCAGTTTGATACCGTCGTATCCCTTGGCCTCGACGCATTTCTGACCAGCTTCCGAATCGAAACCAGGTATCTTGTCAGAATCCTGGTCCATGATATCGAGGTCTTCGAATTTACGGACTTTGAAATTTCTTTCTCCATACTGCACCAATCTGTTTTGACCCCGTGAAGCTCGGATTGTGGGAGTGAAGTCATCATCTGGGTTCTGTTTCACAACTGTTCTAGACATGACTGGACTGGTTCACACGATGTATTCTGTGTGAAGATATGTGCTCAGGCTCGAGAAGGACATCCTGAAATTGTTGCTCTATTTATGTTGACATCGTGATTCCATGTGCACGGAACAGATTGTCAGCATTATTGGCATGGAGGGTACAAGGAATCATCAACACAAAACCCGCCAAACATAGAGATGACTCAGGGCGCTGTTTCGTTACGACAATGATGAGATCTCACGCTGGGACTCGAGAATCATCCATTCTAGTTGCGATGCAGTCAGGTTTTGTGTGGTCAGCAGAAACTTCTCGACTTACTCATGACTGTCGTCTTTTGGGACTAATCATTTACACTGATCAACGTGGCATAGAAGATCATCATAGTGAAGGGCTCTCCTGAGTCATACCATTCAATGAAGATGTGCGTAGACAGCCTTGAGCCGCTGGCTGACTCTCTGAAGCAGGCATCTTCTCGAGACTTGAACTGCTGGCTTTCAGCGTGTTCTTGCTGCTATCTGCAACAGGTAATAACGATCAATAGCGTCCCTATTTAGGTAGCAAGCAGCTCGGTGGGCTGAAATGAGCCGTCGATGATGTGAGAATGGCACATGTCATGACCTAGCGCGACGTCTCATTGACTGCTTCCGGCCCACCGGGTTGTTGCTGCACAGGGAGGGAGTTTGGTATCCTCCACTAGACTACTGTTACAATCAAACCTTCCGAAGATCACGGTACACCCACGTATGCTCGCGGTGCTTAAGAATAGTGGAGTGATGGCACAAACAAGCCTGGAGATACTCTGATACGTTCTCATGCACTTGTAGCTTCCGTTTCCTGCAAGCAAGCGAAGGCCGTAAGTGCATGCGACTGTGTGCATATCTGAATTTTTCGTTCTGCATGACGGAGAATGCCCATGCGACAAGGGTCCTAGGTGCGGCAAGCGAAGACTTTGTCTAAATAAGCAATCAGTATCACGTCAGCCAAACTGTCTCTCGGATAAGTGGAAGCTTACCAGGAGCCGATACCCTTTTTACGTGTGCAATCAGGCAAGTCGATACCAACCTCTAGTGAGCTTCTGTACGTGCGCGTTCTGACTGGTGTGCTCGCTCTCTCCTGCCGACTGACCCTGAGCCACAGTCAATGAGAAACTCTATCGGAAATGTATCCTAGTTTCTCGCAGAATCAGGAGCCAAGTATGCAGACGAATGGCTTCTAGCAAGCTAAGGTCGACTAGTGCTGATCTTAGCTATCGCTGAGGGAAAGGCCTTGGCGCCGGGCTAGAAGTCGCTTGCATCCCCGTTTTCATGTAAGCTGTTCACTTTTTGAAGCCTTCATGACAGGTAAGAAAAAGGGAACAGTCTTATAGAAGCATGATCTCTGAATGCAGCCATTGTGGTAGATTGGATTGGTATAAAACTGGCCCTACCTTCAACATGCGGTGTGTACAGAGACCATCGCCAATTCACAGATTGCAACCTCCACATCATCGCTACATTGATTCATCACCTTACATCGCGCTAGCCATGAGTTCGAAAGCACAGAAGAAAAAAGAGGGCATAGAAGAACTCATCTATAACTTGGAAGAACTCCGGAGTACTGCGGACATCGTGATTGATCATGTCGCTGACTCCGATGTATCATTCGCCCGCCATGCAGTCAGGGAAGAAAAATGGTTCAAGGATCTCGTACCGTACCTGCCACCTCATCTTCTGCACAAGATCTTGGAGCCCGAGAAATATGAGTTCAAACGCATCCGAGAATTCATATTATCCTTACGACCGATCGATCAGTCTTTGTTACTGCGAGAGTTCGCGAAAGAGGAAAGGAAATTTATACTCAAGAGATGTGAAGAAGGGAAGAAGCAGCAGATCAACGCAAACTTGGCAAGGTTAGAGTTGATCGAGAATTCGGAGCAAGAGGTTCCTCTGACCATCCAAGACGGTCCGGGAAGCAGCGATTCACCGAAAAATCATCTTGTGCATGACGCGAAGACTACCAATACAAAAACGTGTGGCAAAAGCCAAGCCAAGCCCACAGCTACAACGAGCGAGGTCATACGCAAGGAAGGAAATATCGAAGACAACGATAGTCGCGCAAAAAGTAGCAATGACGCAAATGGAAACAGTAGCAAAGGAAACAGTCAAGAAAACCACAAGAAGGGACGGGAAGAAAGTGCCGAAGACAGCACCGACGAGAGCAGCAGCGAAGAAAGCAGCAGCGAAGACGAAGAAGAAGACTAGCTTGGAATATTCTCCAACAGCGTAGATGATGAACAATGATGTCAGGCTATAAGGAGCACGCTGGAGATATCTGGCCAGTAAGAAAGACGTTTCACAGCCGGCCTGACGAGGATGTAGTGGAGTGGTGGTATCTTCTCAAATAGTGCACCTAGAATGGAAAATGGCGTCTTGTACTGTAACCGAGCTTCTGCTTCCTAGTAATCGGTCATTCGATCCAGTAAGCATCAGGTATCGGATACTCGAGGATATTATGCTGATTCTCAGCGCTATCAAATGCTTACCTCAGCTAACGCTATCTGCGTAACACTTCCATTCTGCGCGAGTCTCATCCTAGGATTCAAGAGTGATTACCTATAGCAGCATGGTGTCATCAGATAAAGACACGGCAGCACCAGATGTGCCAGCTCTGCTAGGAGTCATGGGTGGAGAGGATCTTGTGACTGTTTCCAGCGCAATTGGTATTGCTGTCAAGAATAACCTTTCGAGCGATGCAAACCTTCTCGTGTTGATATTTATTGACTCATTGCCGCAGTGCCTCCAATTTACCCATCACTATGAGTTCGCATGAGATGTTGGACCCTTGTTTCAAAGGCTTCCAATGCGACGATCATCACACGAACGAGGTTCAATTAGACCCGGTGCGTCTCGAATCATGCCCGGTGCATGATAGACTTATCTATGCGTCAAGGAAAAAGCCACTAACTGCCACGATAGACCTCTCCAAGCGACATCGCCATCGTCGGTCTATCATGCCGCACGGCCGGGGGAATCGACAATCTGGACACGCTCTGGGACTTTCTGTTGCAAAAGAAACATGCGTCCGGCGAGATTCCGCCAAACCGATGGGAGCCTTGGCGACGGCGGAGTGCGCATGACGCACAGGCGGTCGGCAGCATCACACGCAAGGGATACTTCCTCGACGACGTCGAAGGCTTCGATGCGGCCTTCTTCGGCATCTCACCCAAAGAGGCCGAGCACATGGACCCTCATCAAAGGCTAGGCCTCGAGCTCGCGTACGAAGCGTTGCAGAATGCAGGCATCCAGACGGACAGACTCGCTGGCAGCGATACTGCCGTGTACATAGGCGTCGACTCGGACGACTATGCACGTACGGTCATGGATGACTTGCCGGCCATAGAGGCTTGGAGCGGCATCGGCACAGCACACCATGGCGTCTCGAACAGGATCTCATATCACTTTGACCTGAGAGGTCCGAGTGCAGCTGTAGACGCAGCCTGTGCGAGTTCGCTCGTCGCCCTCCATCTGGCCCGCCAGGCCATCATGTCAGGAGAGAGCACAGTGGCCATCTGTGGCGGCGTGAACGTCATCTGTGCTCCTGGCATTACGCACATGCTTCAGAAAGCTGGCGCACTGACGACTGAGGGTGTGTGTCGCTCGTTCGATGCCGCTGCGAGTGGGTACGCCCGTGGCGAAGGGGGTGCTATCATCGTCCTCAAGCGGCTCAGTGCTGCGCAGGAGGACAACGACAATATTCTGGCGGTCCTGAAGAGCTCTGCTTCCGCCCAAGATGGAAAGACAAAGGGCATCATGGCGCCGAACGGTGCAGCGCAGGCTGATGTGGCGAGACAGGCCCTCCGTCGCGCTGGTGATATCGATCCACATACTGTGAGCTACGTCGAGGCCCACGCAACGTCTACGCCGCTAGGGGACCCGACAGAAATCAAGGCCATGGCTGAGGTGTATGGGGTAGGCAGATCTCGCAAGAGTCCCTGCTATCTTGGCTCTATCAAGCCCAACGTTGGCCACCTCGAAGCAGCGGCTGGCGCCATCAGCGTTGTCAAGACCGTGCTCAGCGTGCAAAAAGGAGTCATTGCGCCCCAGGCGCTCTTGGAGACCCTCAACACCCACATAGACTGGGAGTCTAGCGGTCTCGAGGTAGTACGTGAAGCGAGAGTGTGGCCTGGCGATGGCGTGCGGCGCGCAGCTGTGTGCTCGTATGGCTACGGGGGGTCTGTCTGCCACGCCATCATCGAGCAGGCGCCGCCAAAGCGGGTGCGCAGGTCTGCATCTCGCGACAAAGCAACCGTCTTGTTGACGTTGTCCGCTAGACAGAGAGAACGCCTTCCTATCTATGCGGCTTGGTTGGCGGACTGGCTGTCCGCACACGGGGCGTTCGAGAACACAACTGCGGTAGCACGGACGCTAGCTCAGCGCCGAACAGCCTACGATCACAGGCTGTGCGTTGATGCCTCGAGCCGCGAGTGTGCGATCCAAAGCCTACGCAGCTATGCGGCCGGCAGCGAGAACGCAGGAACCACCAGCGGCCGTGTCATCAGGGGCGCAGCGCTGAAAGGAGTCGTATGGGTCTTCTCGGGTCATGGTGCCCAGTGGCCCAATATGGGCCAGCAACTGCTCCTCAACTCTGTCTTTCGCAACAAGCTGTCCGAACTGGACCTTGTCTTCCGAAGAGAAGCTGATTTCTCCAGTATCGAGGCATTGCAGCAGGGCGAGCTTGGCGGTTCTGACAAGATACAGATCCTCACGTACGCAGTGCATGTTGGGCTAGCGTCGCTCCTGCAAGCGGAGGGTATCACTCCGCAGGCTGTCCTTGGGCATTCGGTGGGCGAGATCTCAGCTGCGGTCGTCGCCGGCTGCCTGACTAGTGAGGAAGGTGCAGTGATCGTCGCGCGACGGGCGAATCTGTATACACAGGTCCAAGGCCGCGGAGCTATGGCGTTAGTAGCACTGCCATTCGAGGAGGCTGCTGCGGAGCTTGGCGGAAGAAGGGATATCGTCGCTGCCGTCAAGTCGTCTCCATCGACATGCGTGGTGAGCGGCACAAGGGGGGAAGTTGGTGCATATGTGCATCAGTTGGGAAATCGTGGCATCGAGACTTGGAGAGTCAACACCGATATTGCGTTTCACTCATCTGTGCTCGAGAAGCTCCTCGCTCCTCTTCGAGACAGCTTGCAAGACGCTCTCCATCCCCGTCCTGCCACCCTACCCATCTACTCCACCTCGCATCCTGATCCAAGGACTGAAGCACTGCGAGATGTGCGCTACTGGACGCACAACACGAAAGCGCCCGTGCGCTTCACCGATGCAGTCGACGCTGCTGCCGAGGACGGTTTTCGCGTCTTCCTCGAGGTGTCAACCCACACGATCGTCTCGCACTCCGTTGGGGAGACTTTGAAAGCGCAATCTTTGAGCGAGTGTGCCAGTTTCGGCGTCATGTCCCGTAACGCGTCGTCTGATCGCACCATTGCCAAAGCTATCTCGCGGCTCTATACCCTAGGTGCATCCGTCAATTTCAGGTCTCAGCTTGGCGATGGTCCGTGGTCGGACAGACTCCCCAACACGCCTTGGATCCACAAGCCATACTGGAAGACGCCTTCCTTCGGTCTTAGGCCTGCTGTGCAGCAACACCACGTCGAGAAGCATACGCTATTGGGGGGCTTGGTGGAAATTGCAGGAACCGACACGTCGGTCTGGACCACCATCTTGGACGAATCGACAAAACCATATCCTTCCACCCACAGACTTGGAACTACAGAGATAGTGCCTGCGGCTGTATACTGCAACAGCCTTCGCGACGTAGCAGGTGCGCACCACATCACCGATCTACAGCTACGTGTACCCATATCCATCACAGCAGAGAGCCGGGAGCTACAGGTCGTCTTGCAGGGTGACGCAGTCCAAATATCGTCTCGCGTGCATGTATGCAAGGAAGCGTCGGGCGATGGCGGCGATGGGCGAAAGCACGCATGGGTCGAGCACTCTACCGCTAGGCTTGCTCGCTCTGGCACAGCATCCTACCAGCACCGACATTCCATCGCTGCCATCCGGCAGCGGATGCCAAGTCTCCTATCGAGCAGCTTTGCGAAAGAGCATCTCAGCAGTGTGGGCGTGTCTGGCATGGCCTTCCCGTGGTGCGTCCGTGAGCATCTTGGCGGCCATGAAGAGATGCTTGTTCAAGTGGACATGCCAGGCGACACCAACACGCTGTCTGGAGACGCGCAGAGCTGGGCGCCTCTGATAGACGCAGCCACGTCGATCAGCTCGTGTATTCTCTCCAAGAACACCACAATGTGTATCGTCAGCGGCATCGATAAGGTCGTCTTCGTCTCCCAAGGCACACCGCCAAAGACTGGATACTTGCTGATTGAGCGAAGGCCGGAGGAGGAGCCTCAGAGAGTGGATGTCGAGATTCTGGACGTCGATGGAACGCGGCTGTGCAGACTCGAGGGTATGCAGTTCACCGACCTTGGGGCAGTAAGTCATACGGGCCCACGCGTGGATCCGCTGCTGTATCGGTTGGCATGGGTTCGCCCGACTCTACGCGAAACACCGCTGCCAATGGACAATGTGATACTGATCTCCGCCGACGTGCACTCGATCCGTTACCTACAGGAACTAACATCCAGAGAGCACAACGTTTGCCACGTGTCGTCCGTGCTGGAACTGGAGGACCGCGTTAGAGACGTCCCGTCACGAAGCAACACGGTTGTGCTCTACGTTCCGGGGAGGGCGAGAGAGATCAGGGACGTTGCTGGGACAGCGCACGCAGCTGTGTGCGAGACAGCAAACATCCTGTCCACACTCGTGCACTCTGGAACCACTGCAAAGCTATTTGTGCTGTTGAACGGCGTGCACAAGCCTCGGTGCCTCGGCCAGGTCGCCTACCACTCTCTATACGGGTTCTCGCGCGTAGCGGCTTCGGAACACCCAGAACTCTGGGGCGGCCTGATCGATCATGAAGGGCCAGCTTTCCCTTTCTTGGCTCTCCAATGTGTGCAAGAGGAAAGCGTCATCCGGGTAGAGGACGATCAGCTACACGTAGCGCGAATGGCGTCGTTCCACATGGATACCAAGTCGGCTGATCCCCATTTGAGCCTCTTGCCTCGGCCGGAAGGGACCTACGTTGTCACAGGTGGGCTGGGAGATCTGGGATTGGAGACGCTCGAGTTTCTGGCGAAGAAGGGAGCGCGCAGGATCGTCGTCGTATCGCGTCGCCTGCTTTCGTCTCGGCAAGACAAGCCAGCCCTATCCGGGCCCTTGGCGCGAATCCAACAGCTGAGGAGCACGGGCGTGAAGATACACGTCCTGAAGCTTGACATCAGTGAGCAGGGCGCATCTGCGAAGCTCACCCGCGAGCTGGAGCGCCTGTCTTTTGTCCCTGTGTTAGGCGTCGTCCACGCTGCCGCTGTGCCAGGGTTTGGGCACATCAGACGTACCCCTTCCGAGAGCTATGCAAGCGTGATGGCGCCGAAGATCGCGGGCGCTCTCGCCCTGCACGAAGCTTTCCCACCAGGCACCCTTGACTTTTTCGTCTTCTTCTCGTCCATCAGCGGCATCGTCGGAACGCCAGGACATGCTGCGTACGCTGCTTCCAACACATTTCTCGATGGTCTGGCCGCATACCGACGGTCTCAAGGCTGCAACAGCATCGCCATGCTGTGGACAGCCTGGCGAGGGCTGGGCTTGGCGTCCAACACTGCTGTTGTCGATTCCGAGCTGCAGGCCGCAGGCATGGGAGACATCACTGCAGCCGAGGCCTTTGATGCTTGGGAACGTCTCTCCGGCTCGAACACTGAACATGCTGTAGTCACCCGGCTAGAGCGATCTGGTGCCAACGGGTCAGTGCCAATCGATCTCGTCCGCGAAGTTGCAGCCACGAAGCCGTCGAGCAGATCAGTGTCTGAAATCGATCGACTGACAGGCTCCGAGATCAAGGCCCGCGTTGCAGTCGCGATCCGTAAACATCTTTCGATAGTCTTGGGTATCGGTCACCGGAACATTGACGACAAAGCAGAACTGACCGAAATTGGCGTTGATTCTTCTATGAGTATTAGGCTGTGCCAGATGCTGCCGAAGGAACTGCCGAAAGAACTGCTGATCTCGACACCGGTGCTACGACGCCTGCTGTGGGACTGTCAGACCGTTGCAGACTTGATAAGCGGGTTGTGTACAGCGATAGACAAGATTCCGTGTTCGTAACCAAGCCTGTACATAGCTGAAATACCATGCGCAGTTTCTCCTCTTGATGCAGTATGCTCACAGTTCGTCGGGCTTCTTGCGCACTTTCGTGTCACAGATTGGTGCTTCGTTATCTGCAAAACATAGGTATAGCATTGGGCAAAGCAGAACTCGGCACACGGCAGTGGACCTAACAACGGGGTTCGTCGATGCGACCCAGATGATCTGACATGACACAACGTCCGTTCCTGTACAGCGAGCAACTCGGTAGGCCGAGAACAGCCAAGGAAACAAAACGCTGTGCTATGGAATCTGCTATTCTTGTTTTCTCATTGACTATCTTCGGTCTACCGGGCTTCTTGTCGTACAGAGACGGACGTTGCTTGCTGTCTCAGCTAGCTTTCTTTGCAAGCTACAAGCGCGCGCAGCTTCTACAGTTGATATCTGGTTAGCTTGGTCGTTTCTTGCATGCCCGAGTGATCGGTACACTCACAGCTTGGAATAGTGCAAACACTACGTACGCCATCTGTTATTGTATACCACACTAGCCCATTCCACACCCCCTTACCATACCATACGGTTCGGTATTTGTGCCATACAACACTCAGAGTATGTGCTATCAGTATCAGCTTTCGGTTGAGCAACTCATCAACCCTCTCCATGATCTGAGACATCCCAACATTCTGATCGAAAACACCTTCGAGATTCCCTCAGATCAGTGGTCGTTGGTCTTGCCCCGCCGAGCACACGCTCAGACTCGTCGGGCATTCTCGAATCCACAGACTGTCAATAGTCATCGTTTCAGGGTGTATGTATGTTCAGAGGCTCGACATAGTCTGACCTTGCAATTGGACGGCACTCCAGGGACTTCCGCTGTTCTTGCTAGCCTACAACGAGCGTACCTACAAAGAGTCACGTCCTGGAAAGGACGAGGCGGAGAACAGTGCATCAAGGTCTTTCTGTCAGGCCCAACTCAAACGGCACTGTGGGTACACACGCATCTTGCCACCGAAATATTGAAGTCACGGTGAAACATTGAGCAGGATTCGTTCATTTCTCGCCACAACGGCTATGCCGTTCACAGGACATCCGCTATGGCACCGGCATAGCAGATGAACGCTCTTGGCTGTTCCACTCGACGACCGCACTGGTAAACAAGGCGGGCGAAGAGCGATTACTGGGCAGGCTCCTCCTTTGCCAGTGCGGCCACAAATCGCTGAGAGTATGCCGAGTCAACAAACTCGTCAAACTTGGTAACCTTCCTTCCGTCTTCCGTGAACGTCAAGATCAACGCATACTCGTTTGCGTAACGCCCAATCTTTGTTTCCGCCGTGCTAGACGCGTGTATGATACATGTATGCGCCGCAGCATCATGGACCTCTTCCTTCACATCGACCTGCAGCTGTCAGTCAGGTCACGATCTAGTGGAGCAGTGTGCACTGACGGTAAAGCCGGAGTACAGCGGCATGATGGCGCTGAGGTACGCGCGGTATTCAGCGTTACTCCTGGCGGTTCGGTTCATTGAGGCTGGTAGCACACGGTGCATACAATCAGGCGATCGATAGGCCATGATGTCGTCGATGTTCCAGGCATTGTAGGCTTCTATCACTGCCCGAGCTGTGTCCTGCTGAGCCAGCAGACTGTGGTGGTCAGAGGAACTGTAAGATGGTGCGAAGGTTCTTGCGAGGACGGTGTGGGTGCTGCGGGATGAGTTCCTGTGGTAAGGACGTACTTTGGAGGCGGAATGGTGCTAGCGTTGGTGAGACATTGGCTCAAGTTCAAGCCGATCCAGATATCACTGGACTCCGCTTTGGAGCTAACAAGCGGCTGGGAGGCGGCAAGGAGGAATGATGTCGTGGTAAGTAGGTTGGCGAGCTTCATGATGGCTTGCGAGATCCGATGTAGAATGCAAGAGTGCATCTGGATCGCGCAGGAGACGGCCTGTTATAGAAGATACATCGAGTACACCAGCGACAGACGGATACGATGGACGCCGCTCATACTGCTATGCGCTCTGGCGTGCTAAGTCGTATTCACC
This sequence comes from Alternaria dauci, assembly GCA_025504955.1. NCBI lineage: Eukaryota > Fungi > Ascomycota > Dothideomycetes > Pleosporales > Pleosporaceae > Alternaria > Alternaria dauci. The sequence continues at coordinate 26,203 of JANLBP010000012.1, forward strand.
ATCTAGTCGTATGTCCATCATCCTTCTGCCGCACGATGGAGCCCGATCAGTTTCTCACCCTCGACATAGCCGTCGGGACCTGGACGGGCGATGATCATTCTACAGATGACGACTCACTCGACTGAGATTGGGTGAGCATAAAATGCTTAGGTGCGATGCGGTCCTCGACGACCGAGGTCTGCTTTGCTGGTCACGCTGACGGTAAGCAGGGGTCAGCAGTCTCGCCCACCACAGCCTAACGCGGCGAACGAAGGCCTCGGGTACGCAAAGCAAACATCGCTACGCTAGTAATAAACACAGATAAGAGAAAGCTGGAAAACAAGGCCTGCTACTGCGTTCCTGCTCGGAATACACGTAAGTTGATCACAAGGAAGACTTCGAAGTGGTTCGTCTCCTGTCTTGAGGGTCAGTGGCTCGATCGGCTCGATCTCCAGGATAAGCGGTAAGAGCGACTGCCATACGACTGCGTGATATCACCGCACGGTATAAAGCATGCAGGCGGCGGCAAGTGTCTGCGTGTGCATTCCTCGCTCACAGTAGCCATTCGCTTATCCTGGCGTCTTGTATGGATACTGACACTGCAAAGTCTTTATTTACGAGTTACACACCTACATACACGCCGAGCCGCCTCTCCCTTATCGCTCCCTGGAGTTAGCCTCTTGATATTGCGCCAGTCCGTTTCGCGCATAGCCTGAGGCATTCATCATCTACCTACTTATATCTAAACTCCACTGGGCTACATCAGTAGCACTGGAAGATGCCTGTACCTTACTTTGACCCTCTCGGTGTGACAGAGCCGAGTAGTACACCCTATACCCTGACAGTCGTGGTCCCACCCAGAACGCCGCCACCCTGGTGGCCTAGTATATTCAAGAATAAGCCCTCTATCCGCTCAAGCAATGCTGGTTGGCACAAATTGCCTGCAACAAACAACAATCCCAACCTCGATTTGTTTGAACTCAAAGACACCAGTCATCTGGCCACCAAGACCATCGTCATCACACGTGCATGGTTTCCAGCCGATATGAGTTGTGCGCACGTTGAAAAGGAAAAGTTGTGTACAGAACGCTGCTACTTTCTTGAGAAAGGTGGGGATGTAACAAGATGGTGGTGTAAGAGGGAAGACTGTCAAGGACATGTGTACTGCGGACGGGTCATGACAGACGATAAAAGAAGAAGTTGCTTTGGTAAAAGGGGAAAGAGAATGGTATGCTTGGAAAGAGGAACATAGGTCATCCCCATGGCGGACATCTTCGAACGAAAATACAATAAGCGACCATGTGATAAGATGGCATTATGGTAGTGCGTACTAGGCGACGATGCGCAAGTACGTAAAGGGTATTCGCCAAGTCAAGACTTGTTTAAGATCTACGGAAGGAGTATGTCAAAGGTAAGTTACGAAGAATGCTAGTGTGAGATGTATAAGACTGTTTCATGCTGCCCGGAAGCGGTATTCGTCTCGGTTGAAAGTAGCGGTCAGGGTGCATGACCTTGCGTCCCACAGCAGCTATAGGGCTGGTATGGCCTTCTTACTTTGGTTCAAGGTCTTCAGTACTGAACCAGGCATCCTAGTTTGTGTCTTGGGCCACACAAGCGTTACGACGCTACTGAGTCATAGGCGTACTGTTTTGCTGTTCAGTAAGCCATTTAGTGTGTTTGGCGTTGTGGCGACCACACCGCTGTAGTCACAATGGCTCGTGAGACACTGGGGTACACATTCTATCATCGCTGTAACTACATTTCAAGCGTGCGCAGAGTAAGGGATGCTTGAGGTCACAGTACCTTGCTTGTTATCCCGTGCAGGTTTTTTCCTGGCGGGGGGATGAACATCAATTAGCGATCGCACGCAGAATGACCGCCTTCGCCGTGCGTCCATTTTTCCGAAGCCCGCGGAGACAATCGGACATAAGCTCGAAGCAGCTTAGCGCTACCGTGTCCGTGCACCAGATGAACACCCCCACAACCCAATATCGCGATAAACATGAGGTTGTAGAGCCACCAAAAATCGTGATAAAATTGCGCAAAGCTAGGTTTATACTATATATAGGTTTGCGAAGGTTTCAGCTTATTCAGAATATTTTTGGGGGGTCTGGATCACCCTAGTGCGGCTCCTACGCGTTGGGGCAGCTTGTGCAACACCTGCGGCCTCTACATGGGACGGAACAACACCAACACGCTTTTGACGCTTTGCAGGAGGCCTAGAGGCTTCTGAAGCCTTGCGCTTACCCTTTTGGGACAATTGTATAGCCTTTTCAGCGTCGCGAAGTGCTTTCTGACGCTCTTTTTCAGCTATCTTTGCTTCCCGCTCTTGCCTCCTGACCTCCTTAAGTCTCTCACGCTCAACACGCTTCTCCTCGGCCACCTGAAGCTTGTAGAGTCGTGCGTGCTCTTTCAGCTGAGTCCTCTTGGCTTTTTGAAGTTGTAGCTGTTGTACTTGTTGTTGTCGTGATACCTCATCATCCCGAGCTTGACGGACACGTTTGGGTGACCAGAAAACAGCTCCTCCATGGTAATCCTCCGCGCTATTGAGTTGAAGCGTGTACCTCTTCTTTTCCCGTCTTTCTTTTATTGCTACAGCCTCCCTGAGGCCCCTGATCTCTCCCCGAAGGATGCTGTTTTGGGCTGAGATATGGTGCAAACTTCTTTGAAGTTTTTTGACGTCCTTGTTGCTTTGATCCCTCACTGTACGACGTACAACAGACTGCAGCTTGAGCCAATCATCTCCATTGAGTACAGAAACTGAGCTTTCATCTGAATCTGATGCCTCCTTGGGGAATCTTTTGAGGATAACTTCGGGGTTTGGTGGGTATATCCCGGTGACTTCAAACGATCTTTTGATGGCTGGAGGTTTGAAAGTACTACTCCAAGCCCTCCAAAAGAGCGGGAAGAAGTCTCCTTTTGATATATTGAGGATACCTTGGCTGCTATGAAGAAATGCTGAAAGCTCATTTGAATAAGCACTCGATAGGGGCTTAAACATCCCAACGTCAAGCGGTTGAAGTGTATGGGTTGCATGAGGTGGAAACACAGCCAAAAGTATCTTGTTGTTGTCGCAAAAATTGATAAAATCCATTGTAAGATGGGATCCATGGCCGTCGAGGAGTAGTAATCGGTATCCTGAGCGAGCTTTCCGTCTGGTCTCTCTTTCAAACACCTCTTTGAGCCAAGCTACCCCTATATCGTTGTTTGTCCAGCCAGTTGGAGATGAACTGACAAAGGTTTGATGCTTTTCCGGATCAATTGCGTCCGTCCAGCTCGATTGAAGTGCCCCAGCAGCTGACTGAAAGATGACTGATGGACTCAAAGCTGTTCCATCCGAACAAATACAGGCTAGGACTGTTATCCACTCCGTTGAACCATCCTGTAGAGCTGAAATAACCCCTTTTTGATCATACAACACCTTGTCGAACACCCGTTCTGAGCGTCCCAGTACCCCAAGGCGAAAGCCCTTTTCATCCATATTGAAGATATTGTATGGCTCTACGCCATATTCTTCCATCTTATCGTGTAACAGCTTTGTGGCGTACCCGGTCCATGCCTTGCTGCTAGCGGGAGATGAGATGGGAGCTGTTACGGCGGAGAAAGCGTGTAACCCAGCTATCCGAAACCTCTTTTCCAGCTAAAGACGACGCGAACTGACGTATCATTGCTCTTGTAGGTGGCAAACGTCGATCGTTAAGCGTCTTGATGTATCGTACAAGCTCCGCCTCGTGCTGTGGATGGAGGGAGAGGTTGCGGATGCCATATGGCTCGGTTTGACCTCGGTGTCTTCGAGCGAGCGTAACGCGGTCAACGCCATACTTTTCGGCGATTTGTGAGTACGAGAATTCATCTCCTGGGTCGCACGAACCGATTTCTGCAATTGCTTCCTGGATTGGGTCGATTTTGGTGTAGTTATGACGCGTTAGAGTTGTGTTGTTGAGTTGGTGCGGGTGTTCATCTGGCGACTGTGTTCATCTGGTGCACGGACACGGTAGTCGCGACACACCCGACTAAAATGATGGCCTGCGATCTGAGCCACCCCAACAGAATGTCGACCACCCGGCATTATGCTTACAGCAGGCAACATTGCCGCTCATCCTACATGCAACGACTCATGTGCTGCAGGTCTCGAGTCGCACGGTGCTTGCGTTCATAGGGAAGAGGTCTTGCATCCTCTCGAACGGCTGCGCGCACAAGCAGTCGTCTGCGGCTCCGTCCCTGTAAGCGTAAGCGCAATCTCAGGCACGCTCATTCCCAGCACCCCCAAAGGACGCTGCCTCCGTAGCCGACTCGCGTGTTGCGCTTACAGAGACGCAAGATGATTCAGACGCTGTTTGATGAGATGGGTCAGCGCGTAGGGAGAGCACAACGGCACAATACGGCCATGGATGACACGTTCATCGCAAAGGCTGCACGTCATTCCCGCTGCATGGGTCGACAGATTGTTTTCCGCTCGGGCTCAGCAGCTTCAGCTCGGCCAAGCGTAAGCTGCTTACCAGTCAGCACTTACGCAGGGCAGCTGTGTACTGTGCCGTGTGATCCTCTAAAATGCTTACGGTCATCCGTGGATCGCAACAATCTGATCCGTGTCTTGTGCACCCCGGCCCCCATCTTCCATAGCGAGTTTCGGGGTCACGATCACGATGGCACCCTGGATCCTAGACAACAAGCCGCTTTCATCTGCAGGACAAGAGTGGTTAGCTGTTCTTGATGGCTGGGAGCTGGCTAACGGTGCCGGTGCAAGCGTCGGTCTCTTATGTCCGACGCTAACCGAATACAGATACATGCGAGGCTCTACCTGTCGCAAGCCAAGCGCTGTCGGAAATCTTCTTGCTAGTAACGCCGTGCGATGACCTTTATATAAGCTCACCTAGGATGCTACAATCAATACAATATACACTTCCTCCTAATTCTCCATCTACAATACCCGCACCCGACCGTGCGACACTAGAATTGTCCAGGAAGGTCTACCGCCCGCGCGTGCTCTTGCCGAGGCTGTATATTGGAAGTCACGGCTTTCTAGCCCATCCACGTTTACCCACTAAGCAGCTGAGAGTCAATTGCGATACTTGTCTTTGTAGTAGGAACATGGTATAAGTTGGTGGGGACTGTGTCACGAGATCGTGGTCTAATGCGCCCAGCATGCTAGCGGAGGCGAAGGTTTGTATCATTACAGCTTTCTCGATAGCCTATTGCCCCTTGCGACCCGGTCTGGACTCGCATAGCCCTAGATCAGAACCATCCTTCCTGCTTCTGCGGAGTACCGAAATACGATTCCATGGGGTTCTCCATGCGCCTCCACTGTGCGTCAAGGTATGACGCGCGGAACGCCTCCTTCGCAGCCCCAAACCAGCACGGACTAGGCCTTTCCTCTGTCAAACTATCTGGCGTAATGGATACGGAGGTCAGACTCATCGTTCATGTCATTCGATTGACCCCAGCGCCGTGCTTCCCACGGCTTGTCGAACAGCTGGCTGACCAAGAAATCGACCTCGTACTGTCGAGACGGGGCGTCCTTGATCATCCTGTACCAGACATATCTTCGCAGCAGGTGTTCATGGTACCCTTCTCTTCTCCATTCCTCGTTCAGTGCGATGATGCTCATTTTCGACTCTGCACTCGCCACGCCTTCGCTAGTCTGCTCGGGCTGATGGATATCGACTTGATTGGCTACCCACAGTCTTGTGTCTTCTTCGAACTGGTCGCGTTCGAAGGAATTTTGCTCCGAAATAGGCCGTCTCCTTAGGCCTAGACACTTGCGCAGCATCTCAAGGATGATTTTTATGCGGCCGGTGATGTGGTTGGGAAGTCGCCGGAGGGTGGACGGCTCCGTCTGCCTTGGCGCATATACCCACAAACCCTCTCTCTTGTCCCACTCATCTTGCTGGGTGTAGCAGTACTCCAGTGCGCGACAGATGTGGATCGAGAATCCATCTGCGTACCCCAAGTATAGATCGCGGCTCTCCTGCGAGGCGCTGTCTGCGTATCTCGAGATTAGGTCATGCTTCAGTCGGTTGCTCAGATATCCCGGTAAGTCGCGTATGGGCCACGCTTTCGGAGAAGGCTTGTCTATCACCAAAGAGTAGAGCTCTTCGTGTGGCAGAAATGTCAAGCCATAGTGGACCACGTCTTCGAGCCGGCCTCGCAAGCTGCGCTCCCAGTCTACATCAGCAAAGTGCGAGACGTCGCCAACGCCGACCATAGCTTCTGAGTCGACGGGCACATGAGCCTCAGACTCAAAGCTACTCTGCTTTGGATCTGGAGACTCAGCAGCACTGTACTGTAAGGAGAAGGGTAGGGTCTTTTGCTGTCCTGCCATCTGAGATAATGTCTAGATACAGAAACAGCAGCCAAGATGAGAAGTGTGATGTTTGCATATTCAAGCGACTTGCAGCAACTAGTCGAAGAATTTATCAAACTTTACATGCCACATTCAATACAGTACCAGCAAGGCTCACTTGGAGCGGTAGTAGTGTGCACTATCACAGGCCTTCCACTACATAGTACATCTGATAGCATTGTGCCCATGGCGTTGAAGGTACTGCATGCGTACAGAGGGAGTAATGCGTAGGCTGACTCGGCACTCGACGTACGTTACCTTGCTTACGCTCCGTCGTAAACACTGGAGCCAAGGCCGGTATGGGACGCGATGAAAAGGCTCTTAGGAAAAGCACTAAGCCTGCTGATCCTGGCTTGTCTGACGCAGCCAGAAGATGAGTGTCAGCATAACCGTATTGCCAAGCCAATCTTGTGATTGTGAGACTGTCGTCTGAGCTAGACTCTCACGTACTTGCAGCGTCTGCTTTACACACGCGGCTTGTTGGTCATCCCGCACGGCGCATCGGTTCGTCTAGTGCCCACTTGCCCTGAAAAGGCTTACAGTCGTTAGCGATGACTTCACCCCTACACACAGTTGCGCAGCAGTTTTGAGCTGCCCCACCTTCCGTGTGCGGCTTAGCATCAGCTGTCCGTTGCATGACAGCCGTTCATAGCCTTGTAAGCAGGTTGCGGTAGCCCAGAGGTGTGAGAATCGATACATCCAGAGTGCGGTGTCAGCATCCCGACGATTGACGTACAGCACAACATAAGCAAGCAGTCGCTTTCATGTGCCTTACTAGCCAAGGAGTTCACACGTTGCTTATACTCCAGCGCTCAGCAGGCCCTGAAGCCCAATCTGTGCTGTATGCTACAGGTAAGACTAAGGATTCTCTCCTTGACGAGGGGAGGTGAGGTTGAAGACCAACCACGTCCTCGTCAGAGAATCGTGAGCATTGCGGGGCTATGATCACGTGACCGAAGCTGGCATCCTGCCAAGGAAAGGAGGCCAGAGGATCAAGGGAAACCAGGTCCTCCCAAACCTTCCAGAAGCATGGTTCCAAGGGGAGCCAGGGAGGACAGACAGATTGCAATGGGTACAAATGATGGACGGATTTCCCGATTACACTCGTTGTGGTCAGCTCAAATAGTCTGTTTCTTACACAGACTGTCAACTAGCTATTCTGTCGTTATAGAATTGGATTATCGTCACCCATTAATTAAAATCCATAACTCTTTCCTACCCGAAACTGCAGATATACTCACGGGCTACCGCTCTAGTCTATCTCGCCTTACTACAGATCAAGCTCAGAGAAGGATAGCCAGACCCCGTGTAACACTGTACCTCGACTCATATACGGGCCTGTAGAATTAAATGAGGTGCGAGGTATCGATCCATATGTCAGCCGACATCCTGAAGAATCAAGGCCCCTGCGTAGCAGAGACAAACATCCCTGTAGGTACGTCAGAATAGAGAACCTCCATGGCCATGAACGGTGTCCAGTCAGAGGAGTCTGACTATCACAGTACATCGTGCTATCAACATGGCTGCGGATACGAAGGACCCATTCGAGTGTGATGGAGGCATCCAGCTTGCGGCGCCTGGGGATACTGCCGATCAGATAACCTCAAAGACGTGCTCTTTCTGGACCAGATTCCCAGGCTTCCTTCCCGACCCAACAGCACCATTTCTGAAGGAGTTCAAGCGCTTGGCCAACCTTGAGAGATGGAGTAAGAAGGACAAGCGCGGATATCTGGTGGAAGCTTTGAACAGTGAGATTGACTTTCATGGAGACGAATCGATGGGACTAGTCCGTTGGCATCGTTTGTGTCAAGAGGTTGGCATCGGCAGTGGGCCGACATCTGTGAAAGGATGCAAGAGGGTAAGTCCTGAAATATTGACCAGGCACCATGTGATAGCAGACGCTGTGTACGGTGGTGCCATTACTCTCGAAGCCCTGACCAATTCCAGGTTCTCTATTCCCGCTTCGTGAACCTCTATAGCATCGTGGACTACCGCCGAAACCCGTCCATCCCAGTGGTCTGCTTTGGATCGTTTAGGGAACTCGCGCGCGACATAGTCAGAACGGGAACCTTTCCACGGCAGTGTGCGAAACGGAACGGATGCATGAGGGGTCTTCTCAAGAAGATGTAGCTATTCAATGCGCACAGCTAATGCTCGTGCTGCGCGCTCCATTGTATTTAAATGTGCAAGGTCTTTAGCCATGGTAAAAAATCTTCAATATCGTGATGTTTGCACTTCCATTGCTCGCTCAGCACAGACTGTGTCTTCTACGATCAAGACAGCAGTCGAGTCATGGCCACGCACAGCACGATAATCGATGAAACAAATAATTCCTAGTCTAGTACTGCAGAAGGGTATGGAGAAGCGCTTATATTGCCAGATAGGACTGCTGCCGTTCAACAGACTTCGTGGACTCAGCCCACACAGTGGAGCTACTGGCTACCGACACGTTCTTCCCAATATTGCCGAAGCTGCAGTCACCTTCCCATGGCCGATACGTCCACGTAGCGCACGATCTTGTTTCAAGAGGTCATAGCGTACACAAAAGCAGCTGCAGCCTGGGCCTTCGATCGGAACGAGAAGTCGACGCTGTACACAAAGCTCGATGGCTCAAGTCACGCCAATAGGCAATCTGTATATTCGACAGGAGAGACAACCCCAGAACCATACCACTGCGTAGCCTAGAGTTCGGACACTCCTCGCACACATTCCAGTGTACTAGACCCAACGTGTAGCAATGGCAATCAACGCACGTCCGGGTGCCTGACCCAGTGTGGCGCCTCCAGATGACAATCCCGAGCAGGTTTCTTGGGTGCTTCAGCAGCTGGAGAGGAGCCAAACGGGTCCACTTCAATTCTGGGTATGATCGGCGTCGTGTAGTCTGGTAACCTATATGATGGTGTGTATGGCTCATCCAGGTCTTCTGGCTCTTCGGCTTTCGCACCGCCCATGTTTGGTGCTGAGGCGCGTCCGGAATGCGCTGCAGTCAACCGATTCCGAAACTCCACTGCAGCTGGCGACAAGACCGGCGATTGATGCAGGTGACCAGAGGCAGGGCTACTGCAACTCTGGTCGTGCTGGTGTGATCGCGAATGATCTCCTCCTGAAAAACATGCCGCATTCGGGACTTTTGTACTGCCCACTGTCGGGTGGATGGTCTCCAACTCGGCGTACAGTCGCTCCGATAGATCTATAATGCTTCTATGGCTTCTTAGCTAGTGACGATAGTAATAAGTATTAGAGGATCGTTACAGGTTGTCTGGTGGATAATGCTCTAGCAACCAGCACAGCAAGGGCTTCCATAGGAATTTTTCGTTAGACTCCGACGGGCCTGTCATGTTGGAAAGCAAGTCACGGTCAGCCACACATGGCTCTACCTTTCTGGAGACATTCGCAGCACCTCTTAATAGTGACTGACATACCCTGCCTTGCGCATCTTGCTTTGCGACTTTAGAAGACTGCAGGAAAGTTGTTGATGTTCTGTAATCACATGCACCCGCTCTCGCGCACGATTACTCGACACCAGTGTTTTTCATTACGCTCTCTCTACGACTGACTGTAGTGCGTCTGGAGTCTGACGCGCTGAACAATTACTGCTGACGTTGCCTGGCCCCGCGTTTAGAGAGTCTTCCTGTAGCGCTCTGTCTCAGAACAACCCTGCGTCACTGCCTCCAGTCATCATGATGCTTCTGTGAGATGCAGTCACTCCGGTCAGCACAAGAACATTCGAAGAGCGTCGGTGGTAGTATGGCTGTATCAGATGATCTTGACTGTCAGCAAGCGTAGGGATGATGACTGGGGCTTCTTTGTCAAGCAAATCTCGTGATCTCATGGAAAGTTGATCATGCACCACAAATAAGGTTGCAGAGACACAGGACGGGTTCGAGGAACACGTTGACCATGTCTTCAAGTTGCCGCGAGCAGGCAGGCTTGTGTCAAAATATCTATCTGTGTGGAGTCGTTTTGGTGTGCAGCTCGAAGCAGTCAGATGACTCAATAGGGAGATCTCAGTGCAGGCGTGTTTCTCAACAAGATTGGAACTCACCAATCGTATGCACTGCTTGCAGCGGACACCTGATTCTAAGGCATAGACGAAAGATAGCTCTACTCAAAACCGCTACACAGCTGTGCCTGGGGGTGAAGCCACAATCACTAACGGCTGCACAACAACACAGTGACGGTTACACGAAGGCAGCGAAGATTTTCTAGTCATGCAAGGTATTGAGATTATGGTTTTCTTTTTCTCGACATGCTTAGCGTCACATCTCTCACATCTGAGATTACAAAGATTCGAAGAGCTCTTGCCTATGCAGCCTTACTAGCCATCCATGGAAACAGCTTCGCCTTCCCCACAGCACACCAGACTTCTCACATCGGTATGAGTTGGTAGCGAGAATCGCTAGATTCGAGGCTCTTTCGATTCTGCGTCAGCATACTCCATTCCCATGGAGTCATCCTACTGCCCTGGCGCCAAAGACTTTCAGTTGGCCAAGCAGAGTAGGGATCTGTCTCATGTCTGATGGCACCTCAAGGTCTTCACGCACGCCCAACTCTCCATGCTCCACATCTTTATCGTCTTATCGCAGGATGCTGACAGTAGCTGACTCGAGTCGGACGAGGCCTTCAGGAAGGTAACGCAATCCTGGTGACCGTACAAGGTTTGCACGCACTGACCGGCCTCTACATCCCAAATTTTGACCGTCTTGTCGCAGGATGCTGACACTAATTGATTTGTGTCGGGCAGAAACAATACAAAATTAACGCAGTTTTGATGTCCCTCCAGGGTTTGTGAGCACTCGCCGCTCTCTACATTCCAGATCTTAATGGTTTTGTCGCACGACGCTGACACGAGCTCATTCGAGCCAGGCAGGAAGATCACGCTGCTGACGCAGTCCTGGTGGCCCACGAACGTGCGCCAGCACTCGTTACTGCTCATTCTCCACAGCTTGATAGTCTTGTCACATGACGCTGATGCCAGAAATTCTAGATTGTCTGAGATATCCTCGTAGTTGATGCTGCCGCTATGTTCCACGAGTGGCCGCGAAGGCGTGTCATCATTTTGACCTTGGAGAAGGCGGAAGAAGGCACCCATCCCAGATACGCTGCTATAACAATCCTGAAACACAATGTTCGAGTCGAGGTGGGCGTTCGAGATGAGAAGAGCAGTGTCAGGCTAGCATCAAGAGGCAGGAGCCTTTATATGGTTACCCATCACTATTCGACATTGGGCCACGCACACGGAAAGCGAACTGCTGATTCATTAGACGGAGTGTCTCGGCTTATCGGTGGAAGTTGCATACTCAACAGCCTGCCTAAGCATAGTGAGACACATCTGTAAGAAGAAGGTAGTGTCGAGCACGCGTACCATGGAGACGGTCAGTGTTTTGTCATAGCCGTCCTTTGCACAGACGTAGTGGTGATCTCAAGCTGAGCAAGGCACGCCACCACGTGTGGATGTACTCGTGCTCTCTTCTTTTGTCTTGTGCATGACCTTCCCGTTCTGACACTCTCATTCACTTGCAACTTACGATTTCTGTAAGCAGGTGACTGTTGTTCCATGCTAAGCCTTTCTCGTCTGGCTGTGATCCTTGCTAAATAGTGCTGGCTTTCGTCAGCATTGCCATAAGTCAAGCTTTTGCTCGATACTCCGGCTGGTTCGATCGAAATATCTACAGAGTCCAAGCCTTCTCAGAGTAGGCGTATACTGAACCAATCGATGCGCCGTGCAGGAAGACAAACGAGCCGCGCGTGCAAAGCAGAAGCTGCATGCGTATGGTAGTGTGCTATCTAATCTTACGGTGAATCGGTAAGGCTTATTACCTTCTCTTCACTAATCTTTCTCCCTCACAGTCATTCGCTGCGTAGAGGGGGGAGGCTACAATTTGCACACATGTATAAGATGCTCCATCTCGCTGTTGCTGGGCAGTAAGGTAGTCAGAATCAGTTGGGAGCCATCAGTCGATACGACACAATGAACAAGACTCTTGATGTAGAAATTCGCTCTACCCAAACAAGCCCTCAGAGTTGTACCGGATGCTTGGCAGTTTCCGCCTCTGCTTTCTGAGGATTCAGTGTGCAAGACTGATCAAGGACGTCATCGTCTATCAAACTTCTGTCTAAAGCAGCTATTCCAAAAGTCTCTGGCGGCACTGTGCAACCTTGTCCCACAGGCATGTTGGCGGCCGGTCCGCATCTCAGCCTGCTTCACCCTTGTCTACAAAGTTCTTCGCGATTACATCCACCAGCACATCGACGTCTGCCATGGTGCTGATGGCGCCGAACGTAATCCGAACCAAGCCAACTGGGTTTCCGTCCAAAATATCCTGATCTGTGTTACAGCGGAACCCCGAATCGTACGCGTCCTTTAGCGTCAGAGGGTCTATCTTCAATGCAGCGACTGCGCCAGCCGGGTTACAATGACTTCCCGTGCGAACATGTATTCCCTTCTCTCTCAGCGTCTTTCCGACGTGCCAGCACCCCCGCCACGTGCCATCGTTGTTTGTGAAGTTGAGGGCCAGTGTTGCACCCTGGCTCTCTGAATCGCCGTAGCGGGATGAGCTTGCTCTGTAGAAGTGGCAAACTCGCACCCCGTTAGTGTGCTGGAGGCTTTCTAGTCGTTCGTACAGTGCACGAGCTAGCCATGTTGTGTGTTTCGAGATCTGTGCCATTCCGCCAAACAGATGCTCGTGCTCCTCCATCGCACAGGCTAGTGCCAGTATGTTTCGGATAGGCGTTGTTCCGTCTTCGAGACGATCGTGTGGGCTGGTATCTTTTCGCATCACGCACAGCTCATCAGTGCATGCTATCATTTCGGTCGTGCCGCCGCCAAAGTACCGCCTATGTTTGAGGACATGAGCAGACGCCTTGCGAACGATCAGAGCGCCGAGATCAGGAAAACCGAAGATCTTGTAGAACGAAACGACAAGAAAATCAGGAGCACCGCTATGATTACGGAGGCTCAGCGGACTGGTGGGGACGAGTGCTGCTACGTCGAGGAGAGTGTATGTCTTCCCGTGGCAGGACGCAGTACGAATCTGTGCTGGCCAGTGGGCTGGAAGTCGTTCGCCGTCCATGTTCGACTGAGCCGGGTAGGCAAACAGTGATAGCCTGTGAGCCTCAGTGTTACTCTGTATCCATGACGCAACTGCTTCATCTGACTTCAGACAGAGGCTTCGTTCAGCGAGCTGCCCGACACCGAGCAAGCTCGTGTGACACTTGTAGTGAAAGTAGTAATCAAAGCCAGCCTCGTGTCCGGAAAAAGCATCTGCAACAAGCTTGATGGCAGCTGTGGCGTTCGCCGTAAACACGACGTCGAAATGTGCGGGGTCGGCGTCGAAGAATTGGAGCACCTGGAGTCGGGTGTTCGCTATCAAGGAGGCCGACAGACTGGCACTTCCAGCATCGGAATGAGGATTGGAAAGCAGACTTGTTTGCATTTGCTTTGCGAAAGCCTGCACCAGCGATTTGCTCGCGAAGGTGGTGCCGCCATGGTCAAGATATACCGCACCTAGCGTTGTGAGAAGCTCGTGGTAAACACAGTCACACTTTGTTCCGTACCTTCAAGCATGGGGTACTCTGAGTCCCTCAGACGACTTATGCGCTCGTTGTAATCTCTTCTCTCTGACACTGGCTCATCGTGAAGTACTTTTTTCGAGAGCCCAAGATGGCAGATGTGCGTTTTTTGGTTGGACATGGCATTCCAGGAAACATGCATAGAGTCCACATCTTGTCTTTGACCCGTATATCTAGCCAGTCTAATAGACACTGTCTGGCGCAGATTGGGACTCGCAAGATCGGTCAGCCCAGAGCGAGCTTGCCCACTTACAGCCAGTAAGCAAGCCGTCATCCGCTGCGTTAGTCTGACCGTCAAACGTACTGGAACTTGTCGTGACTACAGACAACTCGCCAGTAGCTTGTCAGGGATGGATGCCAGTCTCGCCTCGTGACAGAAACAGCTTGTCATCGCATACCCTCTTCCAGTTTCGTTCTCATCATCTGGATGACGACCTGTCTACCGAAGAAACAAGCTTATCGTTGCCTTTTACTCAGCATACGTAAGCACGTCAGACTTTTTGTCGCATGACAGTGCCGATCTAAGGATTCCTACTCGGTCAGATATCGAGAAGAGGTTTGCGCAATCGAAGTGCTACCAATACGTCCGTCATGAGTATCACCCAAACGCCGTGTGCCAAGCGCATCACATTGTCGAACCCGTGGAACATCTTTATGAACTGCAGTGAATGCCTCGTTTTGTCCGCCCGTCTCGAGAGTCAGTACTACACGCTGTCCATCACACATTGCACAAAGCCGTGCCTAGTACTACGTTATTGTCGTCATCCGACACGAGATGCCTCCTTCTATGAAGAACACGTCGCAAGGTAAGAAGCCGCCAGCTGCTCTTGGATGCCACTAATGCGCGAAAGGCGTACAGAGACGCAGAGGGCGCCTTCCAAAAATTTCGAAAGACCCGAACAAAGTGTTGAAGAGGAAGAGGGTGTATCTGAGCACCTGGGAAAAGGAAGAGCCTGAGATAGACATCATCTATGAGGATGTTGGTGGATGGACGGGTAGAGTGACTTGGGGCGACTTGAAAGTCAATAAATACCCGGTGACGACGCTGTACACAAGGTGTCCACAGAAAGCGAGACATGTCATTCGAGACGAAGAGCTGTCAGCTGACTGCAAGCAGGTATTCTCTTACTACGAACGCGAGCTCCGCAGGCTGAGAGCCGAGAGGACAAGTACAGGAGGATCAGCGGAGGGGCAGGTGCACGAGTCGACGTCGGAACCCAGCACGCCACTGACTCCAATCATTGCTTCACAGCCATTGCAACGATGGAGGGCGCCGGAGGCGAACATGTATGAGCGTAACACCGCCAAGCCATTCCCCGTCACAAAGTCAGGACAGGGTCTGTTTTCAGGCAGCACAAGTGCGTGGTAGTGCATCTCGCTCTCGTTCCACACGAAGCCTTGGAGAGGGCAGACAGACGAATCCGCGGGAACTCGAGAAAGCGAAAAGCAAAAACATTGGAGTCGAAATGATTGTTCATGTCTTCGTTACTTTGTGAGGTATCCATTTACCACTGTCCTGTCGAGCGATACGTCCAAGATGAGAAAATGTCGTCTGGACCCTCTGAACGAGCTGGATTCTGCAAGATCGCATCGAATAGCGCCATTGAGATATGAATGGAGAATTCTATTGCGAAGCTTGGTCTTGTGTGCCACGTTTCGATGTCGCTGAGCCACCAGTTAGTCGAGTTTCATAGAGTTCGCTCACCACCAGAACTACCCGTAAGCAGCAACACCATGGCCAATCTACGAGGAGCCTCTCGTGTGGCGTCGGGTTAAAGACAAAGTGGATGAATAGGGACAGCTGGGACTTTTTCCCCAGATTTGCCGGACAGGCACCTTTGTTTACAACCGACCGCCTTCGTGGCCATCGTCATCGTTCTCTTCTGTGCGAGAAGAAGCCTTATTCGTGAAGACTTCTGTGTCGCTGTATCAAGCAGGGCTTCTGGAGCCCTTGCAGGTCTCTTTTCTCTTCGTACACTCCACTTCGTCTGTGGGCCTCTTGTCTGTGGTCATATCCGCCCACCCCGCTCGTAGATTATACGCGTCGCATATCCGTATGCTCTGATATCTGGCACGTACTTATGCATCTCCTTACCAATATTTCGACTGCACGTTACCTTTCAGCGACGCTTTTCGCAAGCAGAATCTGGTGTGGCACGTTTCCCTCAAGTTGCCGTGCCGGTCCGCAGGAAGTACTCTGAGCTGACTGCTTGTGAGGCTCAGCTTTCGACGTGCAGTTGTTCCATGATAGTACAATCTAACATTCGTGTGAGCTATGTAGATAGCCCGGGTAGGCCTCGTGGCACACGGTTCGGGATGCGAGTCAAGCCATATCCCCATCTCGGGGTGCCGAAAGATCCCTATCTCTTCTCCGACAGTCCTAAAGACCATGCCGTGCCTTACATCGATCCCCGCCCCAACCTTGAATCCCTCGTCCGACTAGTGGACTGGCGCTTTGGAAGTGCGGGCACACTCCGGGACCGGCGGATAGCCATGACCGGCTCTCGACGTGCTCTTGGCCAGAACCTCCAAAGACAGCTGTCCGTCTACTCGGTGGAGAGCATGCAGCTTTTGCGTTCAACAACGAGTGAGGTTTCTGCGACTACTCCAGACTGAAACCCATTCTAATCGATACCGACAACCTCATTCTCGTATACGGTTCCAAAGACGACAGCAGTGCCAACGACTCTAGCTGTTTGTACGCTCGTATCGCGATCGAGCTATTTGAAGGCTTTCAGTGCGGGGCTAGGCTGCGATTGTCCCCAGAAGTGTAGTTTGTGAGTAGCGAAGCGGGGATCCATGACAGTTGCTCACAAGTCAGTCAGAGCGACACTGAGTCGAAGCGAGCGCTTATGCCCTTTGCTAGATTCTACTTTGACTGCGCCGTATGCCGTAAGCATGCCAGCGACAGCGCTGACATCTCTCAGGGGCAGCCTTTTGATGCATTCCACTTCTATCTGTGTACGAAGGCATACTGCACGAGCGGGATGTCCTTTCCGGTGTCGCGTGAGTAGTTCCCTCAACACAGCGAAACGAAGGTACTGACAAAGACATTTACAAGTCCGCCACAGGGATTACTTTATCGGCCTCCAAATCCGTAAGCCGATGACGACAATAAGCTACTCAGCGGATTCCAGATATGTAGAGAACAGGATGAGCCGTACGCGATGGTCGTCTGCATACATTCCGTGATTCTAACTCGTTCTTATGCTTTGCGAGAGGAGCTGGGAAGCGCAACGTGGTGGGAAGTGGCAGATCTTTTCCGCGCATAGTAAGACGCCTTTCCAAGCCTCCATGATCTGTGAACACCATCAGCTAGATGAAGCAATGTTCATGATAAGCATCTGCAAGTCGATCCGGGCTTTGGACTTTGCTTGCATCATCCACGTGCGTATCGGCCTTGACTGGCAGTATCGACAAATAGAAGCGGCATCTTTGAGGGCGATGGGCGATCTGAATGCAAATCCTTGAGTTCAGGCTTGCTCCCAGCACATCCTCAACGTCTAGCTATCAATCCCACTGAGATTCGACCATGTCGCTAGGCACTCAGGCTCGCAAGCTACCAGAGGAGCTGCAGCTGGCGGTGGCGCGAGGCATGGGCCGCGGCGCGACCATTGGAGAGTGGTGTCGCTTCCGGTGGGAAAGCAAAAGTTGGAGCGTGACGTTTGACACACTTTTTGCCGAGTGGCTGTCCCTGCAGCCATCCAAACGTTGGTTCTGGCATTTCGCAGGGAAAGAAGAAGAGGTCGCGTTCGTAGCGGAGCATGCAGACTGTGAGTGCACGAGACACCATCACAACGGCAGCCCAACTGATCCGTCCAGTGCTTCGTAGCTACGGTATATCTGTGCGTTGCATAGTATAGTTTGACAATGGCGCTGTAGAATGGTCTCTTGGCAAAAATACGCAGGAAGAATGCTACTGCTGGCTGGGATGCAAAGTGTCCAACGACGGGGTACCGAGCTGTTTACGATCGCAGCCCGTCCATATGGAAGTCGTAGTACATGGAGACTGGACGCAATGGGTCGAAGGGTTCTCTGATGGGGGGCAATGCTGGCTCGGAGAACTGACAGAGGAGACGGTGCGAACGGTAGCAGCGGGCCGGGCGTCAGCGGAAGTGCCTTTGCTGCGGAGTAGCCTACGCTTGTGTCTGGGATGGAAAGCATGGATGGTCGCCGTGGGTGAGCGATTTTGGAACATCCACAACCGATGCGGGCGTGGGACATGCGTCTGGTGCGAAACGAACCGCAGCCTCCTTGCACAGCGTGCACGTGTAGGAGTGAGAGCATGCGTTCCCGTAGCCATCTAGCATCACTAAACTGGTTGTCATAGAACATGGGCACGTAGCGATTGATCTCTCTCAAGCGACCTGTTACACTGGGTTCGGCTATACTTCTCTAGTCTGGGTCCGGGTCAGGGTCGCTGAACGCGGTAAGCCGTGCGGTCTGTCTGGCAATCCGTGGAAAAGAGGTATCGAAGGTAACCAACGAACAAGACGATCCGATTTTATATGCGATAGAACAATCAAATATCGATCCGTGTAAGAGAAGAACTCACCAGGGTTGACCACAGCGAGTGCAACGATAAAATCCAACCCACTCTTGTGCCGATTCTTGTCTGACCTTGACATCTGCGGCCTCTTGTCAAGCCCTAGCATCTGTGGTCTTCTCAGATATCCTGCCATCCCCAGATGTCGTAGCTTGGCGAGCTGCCAGTCACGTGATCATAGCCTGGCGGCGATCAAGACCTTCCGACATGGTCGCCGGTCGGTCCTCAACCTCGACACACCCTGTCAAAGAGAAAACCTCTCGTGTCACTTGCGACGCGTATTTACGAGGCAAGCATACACTCTCGCCGACCAAGACAGGCCTTGTCAGCACCTTTAGCTGATTGACGCTGCCGGAGCACTCAAAGGCCGCGAGCATGCTAATGGCATGGATGCAATCGTTGAAGAGGCAACAGGGCGTCAGTATGGGCATTTTCTACAGGGAGAGACAAAAGAGAAAAACAACTCGAAAGCGAA
This sequence comes from Alternaria dauci, assembly GCA_025504955.1. Taxonomy (NCBI): domain Eukaryota; kingdom Fungi; phylum Ascomycota; class Dothideomycetes; order Pleosporales; family Pleosporaceae; genus Alternaria; species Alternaria dauci. The sequence goes on from JANLBP010000012.1 coordinate 45,118, forward strand.
AAGGGCAGAATTGCGAGGGTCGTACATATGCGAGCATGGTCATAGCAAACGACGAGGGCATTCGATCTCTCGAGAAAAAAGGGAGCAACAACAGGCTTATTAATTCGAGGCAGATACGATGCGGAAGAAGACATGAACATAGCTGAGGATGATCGGACCATGATACAAATGTCCAGCATGAGCAGAATACTCCACAATAAGCGTTCGAGGAAGAAGTAGTTCCTCCAGCGTGCGCAGATCATAGCGCTTGTGCAACGCGATGCATGTTTGCGATGGACCGTTTGTGGCAAAGTTGATTCCGGCTATGGTAGAGGGGAAGATCACCGAAGAATGCATGTCAACTCATGGACCTATCGGCACGACGACAGAATGACATTGCTGAAGCCAGGCTGGCCAGCTGCCCTGATCTGAAGTTTGGGCGAACGAAGACTACGTACTTGAGACTTCTCTCATTGCGAGACCGTATAGAAACGATATATGGCTGTACATCGTTCGCAGATATAACTCTACTTGCTGTTGCCGCGCAAGCCCTCACGCCACCCGCTTGGCTTCCATGCGGGACGACTTCCTGGAAACATCAAGCACCAGTCCGCCGCTAAGTGCTGTCTAGGAGACTGGGATATGCCAATCCAAGGCGCTATAGTCCGCTAAGTCTAGAATGATTCGTAGCTTTGGGGAATCGGCGGGTCCGACGAAAGTGTGTGGACCTGAAGCAAAACCAACACTGGACGCAGACAAACCTAAGTTTGGGAGCAGCCGGCGCATAGAGCTTTCTTCTGCTAGAAGTTGTGCTAGAGGCGTTGCTTCCGCACCATGTAGACCCGCAGCTGTCAACGACCATTTCTTCAACCGATAGTGCCCCGTGCATAAAGCGAACATCTGTCTCAGAGCCGATATGCGACCGGATGTACGCATGAGAACGTCAAAAGTCACCTTGAAAAAGCGTCTCCTAATGTAGGTCCTAATGATATTTCTTCCCAGAGCGACACGCGGCAGCACTGGCAGTGGGCTTGCTCCTACGATCCGTAGCAGGTCTTGTGGTGTCAGTCGAATCTCCTCGCGAAGTCGGTCGCGGAAAGAGGGCACGTAAACCCACAAATCTACCGTGTGATCCGGAACGTCGTCTATCTTGTACCATGATCCCTTGGTAGGACTATCAGACGCTTGCATTGGTGCGCTGAAACTCATGACGAATACCCTATCTGCATCTGTGTTTGTGAGAGCGCAGATGCGTCCGAGTTGGTACTTGTCGCCGTAGGATCGCACAAGGCTGAAATCTCCTGTGGTGCTGAAGTTGATCAGCGGGTCGAGTGTTGTTGCTGTCGGCGCTGATATTGGAAACGTGCCCAGTAGATAGACCGCGAGCCTGCCGTTCCCATAAGTATCCAGATAGCGTCCCGTTTCGTGTAGTCGCTGCTCAAGCGCGCAAGCGCCGTCCCCAAGAAGCGTTAGCTTCATGCCGTCTCGGGAAAGCCTTTCCACAGCAGGTGCATTCCACACTAGATCTCGAAGCGGCTTGAGATATCGCGCCTTTTCCTTCGGGGTCAGGATACACAGCTTCAAGTGGACGAGCTTTGCGACTTCGAACGCAGAGACGTTGTCTAGAATCGTGCGCCGAGTCGGCGGAACCCAGAGCAGGTATCTGAGAGGCAAAGTTCTCGTTTCCGTGCGACCATCTGCAGCCTGTTTTTGTGGACGAATTGCGGCGGATGCAGAGATGTACGAATCTTGTTGTGATGGAGGCATCCGAAGAAACCAGACAGAGCAGATGGTAGCTTGATAATTGACGGGGTAGTGGAGGTTTACGTTCACGTGTCTGACGGAGGACGATGAAGTGGCCTCCTGCAAGCCAGAGCATACGCTAAATCCAGACATTCGGGAGAGGAGATCATGCCCAGAGATTTGTACTCTTTGGTGCTGGCCTATGAAGCCAGGAGCGGTAAGCAGATTTGACATGTCTCATGGTAGTACACCAGGGCAGCAGCACGAAGGTGTAGAGAATCCTCCGTAGATTGGCTGCGTCAAAGTCGACAACGCAGGCCTACGGCGCGGCTGATTTCCAACACAAGTGCAGCTGCGCGACAGAACAGGAACTAGCTAGGTAACCACATCGCGCTCATCTCTCATGGTCGTCATCATGAACGAGTGATCACAGACTCCTCCAGGGCCTCCATGCAGCTTACTACAGGTGATGACGTTCTCACGTCTTGACTGCACTCTTATCTCGCTCCTACCGTGCACTCCCTGCCTGCATATACAAAACTGTCGCCCCTGCAAACCAGTCGTTGCAGATGCTAGCACATACAACGAAGCCCCATGGCAGACCGTTGGACTCGTTCCGACAAGTCGTTAGTAGTCTTTGCAAAACAATAACGCAGCGTACTAGGAATCAAGCAGATCCGAGTTTCGTTCAAGCAGAGGATAATGTCCCCAGTCAGCCCTCAAAAGTAAATGGGGTTTTGGAGATCAGGCTCGACGAGGCTACCGCTTGGGTCCAGCCGAATGTCACCATGGGCACACTCGTCGACGAAACGATGAAGGTGGGGCTCATTCCGACGGTCGTCGCCTACTCGAAAGACACAACTGTCGCAGAGGCTTTTGTCACCGAGACTTTCGGATCGTCGTCTTTTCGCTACGGAACATTTGACTGCGCCGTTCTGTCTGTCAAGCGTGTCTGTCGTGATGGACAAGAAGTCGTGATCAAGGTCAACAGCGGTGATGCAGGCGCGCTGCAGAGCCTTGCCTCGATCACACTGTTAGAGATCGCGCTCGTCCCAGCGGGTAGGTATGTTAAGATGACCTACTGGCCTGTCCGTTGCGTGTCAGGCGCAACGCTCCGGATGAAGCCGAAAGGGCCTGACTCGTTGATTGTGGATAGAGCGGCGGTGGATGAGTTCACCGACTTCTTGGACATTGTCATGCTGGAACCAGCACGGGGTTTTGTCGTCACCGGGCAGTCTATGTACACCGCAGACCATAACCGCTGTCCCTTTGGAGAGAGCGTCCCATTCATGGAGCACGTCGAGTCCATACTCCGTGATAAACTAAGGTACCCCGGTGATATCCATGTCGAAACGGTTCCCCTTGTGGATTATCTTTTTCGGTACCATGATTATAGTGGTGGCGGAGACAGCTCGTTATCCCAAGATCCTGCCAGTCTGGTGCAAAACCTTACGTTGCCTGTTGGGGATTTACCAAAGTACGTAGAAGCCCTTTGCCCAATCAGTATAACCCAAGCCGAACCACACAGCACATTTGGCAGACATGGACGAGGCATACAGCGCTCGTTAAGTGGTGATCGGTGGCATATCCGAGCGTTGCGTTTGCCTGGTGCAGCCATCGGCGACGACGCCACATAAGTTTCTGCATGTTCATTGCACATTCGTTAGGTCTATCAGAGACGGCTCCTTGTTTTTGCAAATGTGCCATAGAGCGAATTGACTTTTGTATCCTAACCTCTGGAGGTGCCCAGATCATCGCAATCGATGCTGTCGCTCTTTCTATTGACTCTAGATTTCGAGCACCTCTCACTGTATTCCCCGTAAGTCCTAGCAGTGTACCTATCAGATACTGCGGGAGCTGATCTCCTTTTACAGGAGTAGCTTCGCCACAGGAGGCTTCCTGCGGTATACCCGTCGATCTCCTCAAAAGTCTCACGCTGCTCGCATTGGCGTCAGATCCTAGCACGGTCGTTGATCGATCATGCCATGATATTTGTGGGACGCAGCAGTGGCGGAGAGATCCTGTGTCAGAGCGCTGATTTGTCTCACCAAGAAACCGCCTCGACTCTTTTGAGTGCTTTTATCGGTTGGGACTCCGCGTGCATGACCAAGCCGACTACGCATGTGACCGTGGACAAAGCAGGGAGCGCTCCATCGATCCTGAGAGACTGCCTTGCGAAGAACGCCGGGCGCCACTGAAGGCTGTGCATACTCGTACGCAGGGAAGGAAGGTAGTGGTGTTTGTTCGCGCAATGAACATCCCTACCTGTGCGACGAAAATCCCCGGTGGGCCGGAATGGGCCGATAAGATACGCCATCTCTCGGGGATGCTTGCTGGCTTTGGGCTCTCATTGGCTATTCCCGGGCTTACTAGGCTTTCCGCTATACAGGGGGGGAGGTTACTCCGTTCCGTAGTTCTGGAGGACGCGTTGCGGGAGTGTCGATCTCTTCAAACATAATCGCGGCACTTGCTGTGGCCTCGGGAGGCTATAAGGCTGTCAGAACAGCCATTTTGGACAAGACCGGACTGTTTCTACCAGCAGCAGTCGATCTAGCAGTGACTCTCTATTTCGCCCATTCGGTTGCTCATGCTCCTTCGATACAAGAACCAGCGCCATCGCCACTGCCACAGTGGGTCCACCTGTTTGTGTTGGTAGACTCTTGCATATCCAGGCAGCTCTCTGGGCGGACATTTGTTTTTCTTGCGAGACGCTGCGCCCTGTGACTCGTGCCCTGGCGATGTAGTCTGCCGTCTCATGTGATGAGCTGGATCAACGGCTTCGCCTGTTCGCGGAGGAACGTGTATGTGTCGTGATTGTTATGTTAAAGGAGATCAGATATGTAGTTTGCATGCGTGGCCAGAGTCTTCCAGCAAGGCATGATTTGTCCAGATCACATGAAGAGCCGAGAGGCAAGTCTCGCAACGAGAACAAATACGAATCCACTTGATCTGTTCAGAGACAGAGGATAGACCAGGATTAAGACTTGCCGGAGTGGTGAAACCTCAGCTAGCCAATAATACTAGGTCACCATCAGCCGCGTTGCATGGATGGGTCGTGTTTTGCTCTTATGTTGAACAGCCTGGTAGCTAGAAGACTGTTGCACAGACCGGGAAGAAAAGACCTAGGGGGTGGCATCGAAGCCAAGATGGGGGCTGCCTGTTTCAGCTGGCGACATTACTGCCTGTATTCCGTCCAGGGTCAGGGGAGCGTATATAAAGATTCACTACCTCCCAGAAGTCTCATTTGACCATCGCACTTGTTTGCCTCATTCCCTCAACATGAAGTCCCAGCTTCGCTCACCTGACAAGCTGGATTTATTGCAAATGATACACCCATCTCGCAGCCAACTCGCTTCTAAGCAGGTAAGAAAAGCTTCTTGTTGACTGTTCTCACAGTCACAAGCTTTGCGCACAACCCGTTTATTGACTTCCTTGTCAAGTCAGGAGATCTAGATGGTGAATCGCTCCTGCGTGATGAACCGCGCAATTCATTGCGATCGAACTCAGCTGATGAGGCTGATGAAGACGGTGTGAACACCGTTGATGGCCAGTCTGAACGTTTTAGAATGGAGAGCAGCACAGCCGAGAACACTGAAACCGATGTGAACCCATCGATGCCAGAGTCTTCCCGGGTGGAGCAGGTACATTGGCAGTCACATTTATGTTTCGTTTAACTCATCTAGACTAGAGCTGTTCCTCGCAGAACGCCTCCAACGACTCTGTCCGGGCGAATCACTCTGAACGTACATCTACATTAGCACCAACAATGTCGGACAAGAAGCCGATAGAGGTCGGGTAATTGAAGACAGCGAGGATGAGGAAGGCAGCACGAGATGGATACGCAAAAGGCCCATACATAAGAAACTGCGGGCATGCAAAATCCCGGCTACACGAGTTAGTCTCATCCAAAGTATCTCTACTGGCCTACTGACTTCCTCATAGAAATCTGGGAAGAGAAGACTTTGGCTCCGAGAAAACTACGGCGCAGATCCAATCGAGGACACTGAAGACGAGGCCGGTGTGCGAGCCTCTGGGATGTTGGGTACCAAAAGAAAGCGAGCGTGGGAGAACAATCAGTCCAACAGTCGGAGGAAGAGTGATGCCCGAGGAGGTAGTTATATACACGTGGGTTCCCGATCTGGGGTCGCTACTGTCTCGCTAACCTTAGTCAAGACCTCCGAAGACGATACACTGAGCATCCCAAGACACAAATGGATTGGCCGACAAGAGAGTCATGAAGAACACGACAAACGCATAGGCGACCTCGAGAAAAGACTGACTGGGACTAGGAACGCATTGGCGGAACTCAAGCAGATGGTTATGGAATTGACGGGAAATAAGCACTTGGAGTTGGGCATGACTTGAAGAATAGAGAAGCAATATTTCTACGCAGCAATCATACACTATTCCCAACTCACGATAAGCAGTCATCAGAAAAAAGGTGTGATTGCCCTTGGTTATGGTGCAGACAACTCGACTCAGAGACAATACATGCAAAAAACCTGCCAGGTTGCCACATCATCATGTCTCATCTGGTATGTAGAGCTAGTGTTTTCGCTTTTAGAGAGGCCAAAACTGCCTGTGGATGGAATTGAGAATTAGGCCAGATGACGTATCAGGTAGGCCGAAAATGGTTTCCCTTGCCCAAAGTCAGATGAGTTGCTCACTTCGTGACTGATCTTTCATCGCTCGAGAATCGTAAGCCGCTTTCGGTACGAGGCTCCCTGCTGCAACCTTGGCGCGGCCATCGATACAAGCATTTTCTGTTTATCGACTTCACGTCTTCCTGCCTGCACACTTTCTCCACACAATCTGCCGGCGGGATCTATATACTCACTTCTAGCCGACTGTCATGCATCAGCATCACGTAAACCATAAAAGTCGCGCTCTTGCCAGGCGCGTGTCGTCGCAACTAGCAAGACTGAAACCGCGTTCTCCAGTCACAGTGCTGTAAGTGCAAACATTCCATGCCCTGCCAATCACAGTGGGTACTGTGTGACGTTACCCTGACCTCACGAGTGCAGTGCTATTGTTCTCTCCAAGCCAACCTCTGTAGTAGGGCTGCTTCAACAATCCCGTCCCTTTCGCAAACAGTATGGACCACGCCGACGACAAGAACCGTTGTTGGCTCTGTGGAAAACATCGATCCGGCAACGCCCTGCAGGAGCAAGGGTGGGCTGATCAGATTTGCAGGAGGCCAGAATGTGCCAAAAGCACTCATCTGCTCAAACGCCTATTGCAAAAAGTGTCTCAATGTAACGGCAATACTAGCAGCCTAGCTTTCGAGGTTCATCATTACCACCACTTCAGCCACCCCACCGAGGCTGGCCAGGATCGAATGCACACCTACAGCTCCGAGCTCCATGCCGAGCCGATTTTCCGAGAACACAACATGCTGTCAGTACTTGAAGGACCTTCTTACGTCGGAGCGTCCTCCCAGCCGCCCGAGGATGTGGGAACATGGCGTCTCGCTAGAAGCGATTGACAGGCTGTGACAAGCACATTCTGGTGTAATCTTAGTCTCTGCAAGTAGATCATCCAACTTATAGCGTTATCTCTATCCAGCAAGCCGACCGTAAAGTCTCTCATCTACAATCCTCTCGCTTAGCCTTGCCAAGCGCAGGCCTAACTCTGGTCTAAGAGGAGATGCTCTGTGCGCTTTTCACTGGTTCTATAAACGTTTGAATAAAGTGTTCTTATGCAGTGTGAACGGCATGTCTTTGCACCGTGTATCAATCGCGCATAGTAGAACACGGTCTCAGTGGCGGGCAGCACCGAAGCAGAGGCAGATCCGAACGAGATGGCCTCATTCTCACGAGATTGAACAGCTGCGCCGCATCTGTTATCGAATGCATATCGCCGTATCGTGTTTGACCATATCACGGTCACACAGGCACGTCTCCTCCGAGACTCTGGATCTCCATGGCGGCTGACAGTCGATCCTGCAAGAAGCAATTTCCTGGCTAGAGATCGATATCTCTTAGTGAGAACCTCTAGTCTTGCTTACTCTAGGCCTGGATCTACACTGTAACATCTCGCTCGATATGTCACACCATTATCTCTCACACACGGCCGACTGGAAATCAGACGTCAGCTCTAATGGATCGAGGCAGCTTGTGACTCTTTGCAAGTCTGGGTGGGCCCGTAAGCATGATATTTGGTCTTTGCTCACGGCTCAGATGGAGAGATATACGCGAGAAAGCACCCACAGTTCACCTTTTGCTTACCTTAGCTGGTATCGTAGAACCAAAGCATGCCACCGAAGCTCGTAAGCCGCTGCTTCGCTCCGGTACGGACGCTAGACTACATAAGGCTAGGTTCTGACTGGTGTAGAGACGATGCTGATGCTCGACGAACTCTGCTGCTGACGGCAACCCGCGGCATGCCGAAAAATCTCACCAGACGACAAAGATAGGCCGAAACTAGAGAAACACAGGTGATCACACGGCACGAAGCTGAATTACAAAATTGCACAACGTGCAAGCTAGCTGACAAGTGTCTGTATCGGCTTGCGGAGACATGATTATGATCGTTGGGCAGGGCGATCACGAATCGAATGACATGCACCTTTTCTTACAAATTGTTGCTTGGGAGTCGATAGGAGAACCTGTCTACTGATCAACGATGCGATTTCCTGTACTGCACTGTGGTGATACAGGTGCAGCAAAATCTCCTCTCCAACCGTGCAAAGTTGAAGTAGTGCCTGAGTCAACAGCCGTCCGTCGCCTGGCTAGTTTGCGCACGAGTGCGCCCTCCACTACCGAACCAGCATGTCTCAATACCTCGCCCAACTTGGCCTATTGTCAAGTCTTATCGACCAAGTCACTGAAGAAGTGGTCAAGGTCGTACCAGAGATATCCGCCTACAAGCTGGGCGTGGACGAGGCCTGCCTTCCCACCATCGACGATTTCGTCCTGTACGTCACCATGAGATCCTACGCCACCGTCCAAGAGCTTATCATGAGTCTCATATATCTATCACGGTTCCACCAGAGTCCCTTGCCTCGTGGCATCGGTCGCCCGTCTACCCCCCATAGGGTCTTCCTGGCTGCCTTGATGCTAGCGCATAAGGTCCACCATGACGACAGCGCGAGCAACGCTTGCTGGGCAGAGATCAGCGCTATCCCTGAATGTCGTTTCGCCGGCTTCTCGAACAGGGAGGTAAATTTCATGGAGAATGAGTTCTTAGCAGCGCTCAAATGGGACGTACACATCGATACCAATCTGTACCAATCAATCTGCCGGAGGCTCTGCATCACACTTACTTGTCCGCCTCTCTTTGTCCAGGAAGAACAGTACTGGGCTTGCGGGTGTCGTATCTGCGTGGACTGGCGGGCGAACCCAACACGGAGACTGTCGCACTGCTTTGCCTGCCTCACACCAAGCTATCCTGAAATCGAGATGCAGAGGAAAGTACTTAGGATGGAGCAATCTTATGCGCGACAAGATTCTGTTGCTGAGTATCACACTCGTATTGCACTCCACCACCAAGTGCAGCTGACCCGTCACCACGCGGCGAACAAGTGCAAAGGCGCTCCATTGACCGACCCCTTCTGAATCTCCACCTCAGCGGGTAGTCACGCGATGCGTCGAGAGTCGTTTTTTCTACGGCGTGACTCACGACGTGAGGCTTAAACGATGCGCTGTATCTCTTGTGCATAGACATGGCTGTCTCCAGTAACCACGCCGTGGATTCCTAGAGTTGAGATCGTAGGGTGCACGCGAGGTGAGAGACGCAAGACACGACCACGTCAGATCGCTGATCTTTTTCTCGTCTAAAGCGATGCGCAACAGTCACAGTATAGGAGGCAAAGAATGGATTGCCTCTGCAACGATAGTCTACAATCCTCTGTCACACTTGCCCTGCCACAAACGCGAACTTTGTCACGAACTGTGCCGTGATCTCGCCTGAATACGAACTGGCCTAGGGCACTACATCCCACGCAATGCGACTCTCGCTGACTCCCTTCTAACCATACCCGCGCTCAATTGCGCGACAGTTGCCTAAGCTGTGAGCACCTTCCACGCTCGGCTTAGCGCGAACCTTCCGGCTAGCGCGTGGGCAGACTGGCTTTGCGCAAAGGCGACGGGCAAGCAAAGCAAGTCATGTTGTGAATGGGTGGGTCTTTGGTGTGACAGTGCAATTTCCCAAAGACTGAGGTAAGCTCGGTGTTTCTCAGGCAAGCTTGCGACTGGACCGGTCGCCATGCCGTTCCTTGGGCAAAACCCTGTGCCTGCGGCATCGTTCAAGACAAGCCGTGCACATGGCGACGTCTGATCGAGCGGGGAAGTTGTCAGTGCTTAGCCGCATGGGTGACGCATGCGTGTCCAGCTGCATGCAGCATCTGAACGTCGCGAACCGCATTCTCGGGACGCTTACATGGGGGCGTCAGCATGCTTACGGTTCGTGTTCCTGGTATGCGCGGCGCTAGCGAGCCGAGCTTTGCTCTGGGCTCATGCGTGACATAAGCGTAAGCAGTTTCCCGCGCGGAGTCGAATCCCTGGCGCTTCGCTAGAAGCCATGCGGCAGCTGCTAAACTCCTTCCGTGCACGACGAACGACCTGACGGCCCGACGATGGCCAGCAACACGTAGCGGGAGATTGTGACAACCGTTGTCTTTGTGCTCTGCTTAGCTGGGATCAGTCCAGTGGGTTCCTGGTCGCGTAAGGAAGGAGGTTAGCGCCTGCGACATGCGACCCTTGAACCGTAGCAGCGCACACTGCGGGGATCCGCATCGAGACGTACACAACCGTTAGCATTCACCGGACTTGCCCGCGAATCGATTGGGCATCCACATGTACAATCGCAACGGGAACGAGACGTCGTCATGCGTGTCATAATTTGCTATCTACCGTCTCTACAGGTAACCACTAGTACTGGACACACGTGCCGCAATGCACTCTCGCCTCATGAGCGCTAAAGCAAGCTCGCTTCCTAACGTGGTCACGTCTCCGGCTGTGCCGCCAGCTTGGCTTCTAGATATTCAACTTGCTTCTCCAACACAGCTATCTCTGCCTCAAGCTGCGTTCTCTTCCTCGGCTTTTCTTTGGATACGTGCACGTTCTCTCCGATCAAGTCGCCGTTGTCGTCAAGCTCCATGCCCTTCTTCTTGAGCATCTTCTCAACCTCAGGTACCAATTCTGTGAAGCTTCTGAAAATTGGGACACCGTATCTTTTACATGTGAGGTGGACGTTTCCTGATTTCCAGTATGCATCGCCGCAGCAAACGACAACCTTATCGGACGCAGCCCAGACACCTAGCTCAAGCAGGGACACGGGGCTCTTGGTCTCGGTATCGAAGAAGAAACAGATGACATCTGCTTGTTCTAGCGCACCTAGCTCCCATACCACTTGTTGTTTGAAGAGTTCGTCCTTGGCCTGCTGCTTGATGTTCGGATCCCAGCAGCCTTTCCGAGGATTGCACACAGTGATAGGCAAGTGATTTAGCATGGTTGCCATCAAGGGCTGCCAGTTGACTGCATCACCCATCTCTATGCTGCCAGCCGTAAAGACAGTAAACTTGCGGTATTGGGGTGGTTCCGGTGGATTAGAGTGTACAAAATCTTTGTGGGGTGTTGGTGCTGGTGATGGCCAAGGCGGAAGTTGATTCTTCTTGTCTTCAACCACTTTTTCAATACTCGTCATGCCAGAATATTCGTTATCGTCTGTGGGTGGAGAGCTGTCTGCTTGAACAGACGTGTTCGAAAGATGCGTGCACTCGCTAGGTCCGGATCCAAGAGAAGTCATATCCGTGATCTCCATAGCTCGCTGCAGTTCTGCCAAGGCTTGAGTTCTGTTGTTGGGTCGAAGCCTTGCAGAGGGTTGTATGATAGAGTCGCGTAGAGCTCGATAGCTGCACAGTGGTGACTGCGAGCCAGTTGTCGATTATAAAGAGTAGCGATGCCTGGCGCTTCGGCTCCAAGGCTGACGACAAGGCGCAATTCAAGGGGATAGCGGTTCCGATGCTGAGCCGATATTGGTGAACAGACATCTAAGCCCCGTTTCGAAGGTACGAAATACTGTGGCTGTGCGCCGTCTGGCTAGCGAACAAGAATCAAAAACTGCTCGCCTCTGCAAGAGCAGTGAGCAGACTAGGCATCTGTAGCTTGCTCGATAGGACGAGTGGGGCCACTAGCGTCTGGCATCAGCACATGACGCTTGCGGCAACCTGATGATGCGGTGAGAATTCTGCACGTCGAAGAGGAGGATTACGCTGACCGTTGTGGTGATATCGTTTGTATTGAGGTGATGATTGTGACGGGCGAAGAGAACAGAAGCCGTAACTGCTCACGTCTTACAGCCGGGTGCAAGCATATCGCATGCCTAGCTGCTTCAGCTGCCCATTTCGTGTGTCGTAAGCAGTGATCGACCTCAAGCTGGATGTGCTTCTTGCAAAGCAATGCTACCGAATAGGTGCAGCTGCACAGGAGTGTGTCGCCTGGATCTGAATAGTGCCTTCTTCGTGCGTCACAGTGGGCACAGATGGCAGACACGTCCGGTATAAAGGCGACGATAGCTCGTTGCTACAAGATTGAACCCGACAGATTCATTTCCATACGACCATGATGTTATACTTTGCCGTATAGCTCGGCCACATTGTGGCATTTGCTAAACAATTTGACTTTACCCATACTCAATATGGCACCAGCTCGCCTGTTCATTCTCCCCGTGTGCGTTGCCAGAGGCCTTGTCCCCTCGATCCGACGGATGTTCTAGCCTACATTTCTGAGGCCGGAAGACGAAAACAATTCCTGGAGATAGCTGGAGGTCTTGTTGGTTAGTTCGCACACGAGCAAAACGCTAGCATGGCCATAGGTAGGGTTCGCTCCGTTGCAAGAGAACAGGCATCTGAACTTGGCCGCAGGTACCAGTGGCCCTTAAGCGGACAGTATAGCACCCTTCAGCCGTCTCGACTTCTCCAGGCTCTGCTTGCAGAATGGACGGCTGGCGGTACGCCAAGACGTCTTTGTATCCGGCTTCCGGGAGCAGCAGTCCCCAGCAGAATCTTGGGACCGCTCGCTCGATCGCCTGTTAGTGTGAGTTGTTCATAGGCACAGAGCTCCGTGTTCACGTCTTGCTTGGCCCAGTCGCCGGCCCGCTCTGGCGGTCTTCCTTTGACAAGCGTAATTGGAAAGGCATCAGTCCGGACGGCCCCCTCTCAGGAGAACTCGTTGCAGTAGCTATCCGAAAAACTCAGAGCGCGGGCGTTCGAGCAGCAACGAAGCACTTGATCGCCAACGAACGGGACATCCGGCGGGATCCCACCCTCAGCGTGAACGGAGCGACCATCGACGCGATCAGCTCCTACATAGACGACAAGGTGAGTTCTACCTTACCGCTCACAGAACCTTGTTGCCACAGCAACTGATCCTGTTACTTAGACCATGCACGAAACGTACCCTTGGTCGTTTGCCGATGTCAAGCGAGCACGCACTACCTCGGTCACGTGCTCCTACCAACGCATCAATGGAAACCACGGCTGCCAAGACAGCGATACGCTGAATAGCCTGCTGAAAGGAGAGCTCAGCTTCTCGGGCTTCGTCATGTTCGACTGGTACGCCACGCATGCTGGCGTGCCATCGGCCAATGCTGGCTTGATACGTCCCCTCCACGTGTTGTCCTCAGGACTTTCAGAGCCGCCCATCTGACTGCGAACAGGAAATAAACATGTCCGGCAGCACGGATTACATTAGCGGGCCAGCATAGTAACCCGGGGAGAATGTCACCTTGACCATGTAAGTGATGCTGATGAGCGGCACCTCGTACTTGGCTGACCTCTCTCAGTGAGAACTGATCGCTTTCGGCCGATTGGGTGGACGACATGCTCGAACGCATCATGTGTTCGTACTTATGTCTACATCAAAATGAAGGATGTTCTCTCATCAGACGGGTTTGTACCAGCGTAACGCTTTGAATCTCGACTCTTGCTTACGTACAACTTCACAGTCGGGCTGATCGTGAAAGTCCGTCGCCAGAAGCATACGGAACTCGTGCGCACACCGCACACAGTCGAGACGGTTCTTTCGAAGAACATTGAAGCTCTTTCTCTGCCCCAGCCTGGAAACATGGGCGTCTTTGGCAACGGAGCTACAGATCTTACGCAGAGCCGGCACCCGCTGGTCATCGGCAGCGACGGCAGCTTCCAAGACAAGTACGACATCGGCATGCTTCCCGTAGGTGGCGGCAGCGGCACGGGAAGAGTTGCATCGATTGTGTCGCATGTAAGGCCATGAAGTCGTGTGCTGGGTCATACAGCGCTCGGATCTAGTACATCACTGGCGACGACGCCATCGTCAGCGGCGGCTTCTTCCATTTCGCGCCCGTCCCCAATTATGTATACCTCGTGTTCCGCAAGACCTGGGCTATTGAAGGAAGAAATTGGAAGACTCTGCTCGCTGAGCGGAACTCTGCGCTCGCTGTTGAGTCGGTCGCCACGTTAGGTCCGAACACTGTAGTCGCGCTGCTCGGCGCTTCCCTTGGCGTGCTACGGTGGGCTGACCACCCGAGGGTGACTGCCATTCTGAACGCGCACTCCGCTGACCAAAAGATAGGCAATGTCATCGCAGACATTGTTTAGGAGGCTAACAGTCTGACCGGGAAGCTGGCCTATGCCATCGCCATGACCGACGGATACACCAAGAACTTAGTCAACGACACGGCTTTGTTCCATACTACGGGCCCGGGTGCCTGGAGCGCCGGCTTTGCTGAAGACTCTTCTATCACCCACAAGGAGTTCGACGCGAAGAGTGCTAACGTGTGCTATGCATTTGGCTTTGGTCTCGTTTACACTACGTTTGAGCTAACTGCGCTCGACGTGGAAGTACCGAACGCGATCATACCCCACACACCGATTGTAGAAGCAACAACTCCAAGGGGGCGTGAAGCGCTTTGGGGAACGCTCGTTACCGCGAGTGTGACCGTCAAGAATACGGGCGACGTTGTTGGGTCGGCAGTCACGCAGCTGTATCTTGCCTGTATCGAAGAGACTGCCGCTCCTTCAAAGATCCTGAGAGGGTTCAAAAACTATTTCCTGAGCCTAGTAGAATCCGAACAATTCGAGTTTGATCTGGCGTGGCGCGATCGGAACGATCGGAACACAATCGCACATACATGAATTTTGGCGCAAGGGTCCTTCAATGCTACGTCGCTTCCAGCTTGCTGGAAAGCGCGCAGGGCCGAGATTCCTTCCTATGACCCCATCGAGGGCCGGCCTGCTCTGTATATACACTCCCATGCACTTGCAGTTTTGGCTTTGCACACACTGCTTGTTTGTCACCCTGCACGGGGCATCGATTTTCTGGTAGACACTTGCTCTAAAAAGGCTTAGACTCTGTAGATATCTCAATTCCGTTGGTCGGAGTATCAGGCAGCGGGTTGACTCATAGCAATGCTAGTAAAAGCTAGCACTATCTGGGTAAGGTCACCACTAAACGAGAAGGGCTGGGCATGGGACCAAGAGTCGCCTGCTTACAGAAACCGGAAGCTGCAAGGGCATGAGAGTGTACTGAGCAGTCCTTATATGTTACACACAAAGCGTTCTAGCTCTCTATCGTGATAACATAGCTGTAGTTGGCTACTTTCTTCGAGTACGTTCTTCGAGTACGTACTCTGCTTCTGTGTCGTGCTGCAAAGATATACGAACGTAAGGGGCGTGGACCGCATCGGTGCTTGAAAGACCACGACCTACCACCGCGTATGAGGGAAGAAATGCCATCCACCAGGCAGTTCAATTCCCACTGGCCATTGTGCCATCCAGACGAAGAGCTGGGTGGTTGACGCCGGATCCGACAGCAGCAGCGCTTCCCTCGAGACGTATATCTCGCACGTATCGGTATGTTATGCTCCACACTCACTTCAATGATCCCTATCGACACGTATCACCCCAAGCGTACGAGACCAAAGACTACCGTGGAATTCTTCTCCTGCATAGGAAGAGAAGTGAGGGCTACGCATTAAACAGAACATCGTGTAACCTCCTTCCCTACTCATCAAACAACCCGATGGGCCAAACCCAGCCAATGCGAGCGCAAAGATGGCAGATAACCAGACCTTACACTACCCCCCATTGGCTGGATTCGACCCATTGGGGTGTTCACCAAATAGAGAGAGGTTTTACTTGCACAACCGCGTACGTCTGGAGAACAGTGATTTTTAGACCGATACCAGTATTTGATCCAACTGCACGTCTTTCAAGATCAGTTACGCCGTGGCAGATCGATTGCACCCGGAGCGCAATACCATCCATGGAAGACGAGAACAGATATTCTTCCCACTACCACTGCTGAATCCACCTCGAAGCTAGGCACACCTATTTCAGCTTCCACTGCCGAGCCTGCTCGGAAAAACGACGTTCTTATGCAGTACAAATACTGGTACCGTGCGACCACAGTCCAGTCGCGTCTATCCTCCCGAGCAACGATAGACATTACATTGAGCCGACGCCACGATCTCGAGTTGCTGAGCTATGTGCTGTAGTGATCGTTTCTCGAACAGTAACAGCTTGAAGCGCTCTGTGAAAGCTGTTTCTGTCCCTCGGGAGCCTGCAAGAGGGGACGTTCTCGCGTGGGAAACGATGTGCTTGGGGCGGATGCGGGAAGCAGCCGTCTCTGTGGCCTGCTGACACGTCTGTGGTCTGCAAGCTTTGACGGAAGCTTCGCATGGTAAGATCGAGCGGACAACAAAGTTGGACGCTGAGGGTGCTTCGATATCTCGGCCACATTTTGGCTCAGGGCAGACCATGTTTCCGCTTCTTCCACGACCTTTTGCATGCCCTCACCCAATATGCCTCTGTCTGGTATCAGCCTAATCTTGGTGTTGTGAGATGTATGATGAGGATGTACCTTTTTGCGGATGCTATATGCTTTGGTACCCATTTATGATTCTCCACGACTTGAATCCAGCCAGGGTAGTCCGGATCCTGAAAGTAGGCTCTGCCATCGGATGTGTAGCGAACATAGTCAAAGTTCACCGGCTTCCACATCTTGTACAAACATGCACTGTTATCTTCAGACAGACAGTGGGACGGCGCATCTCCAGAAAAGACATTCCTATCACAGGTTACTGCTCCGCCAGCATTTGCGGCGCCGTCCTCGGCCACCCGCGAGCCGGATGCAGTAGGCCGAGCATGATGACCAGCGACGATCGTAAAGGCTGATCCGGAATGAGCATGGCACTTTGCTCTCAGTTCTCAGGTAAGGCTACCGTTAGCAGTCATGACGTCCAAGCGGTTCATGTGTAACGTCAGCATGTTCAGAGTCGATGCTCGCTTATCGTAAGCGCTTTCCGCCCGTAAGCAGCTTACCGGAGCTACGAGCGCAGACTGGGAAAGTCTTCCGTCCTGCAACGTAAGCGTGAGTTCACCACGAGGCTGCGTGCACAGCATAGATCGGTCTGAGTGATCATCGCGACTCCGTTACAGTCGTAAGCGATTGGGACTTCTCTAAGCACGCAGCATTCTCAAGAACCAGTTACCACAAGATCGACGATTGACTAGTGATGTCGACTGTTTTGCAGCACCAAGCCATGTTTGAAAGGTGGAGATGCTCAAAACCGTCGCGCAGCTGCGCAACCATTTTCAACAGTCGACACGGTTAGTCAGTCGTCAGTGACTGGTTTTGTGGAATGCTGCACGGAGAGGTGGAGCCAAGATCGCTGTGACCGTACGACATTTCTGCTCCGGTATGACGAAGGCTTTGCCTCGCCGCCAGGTGCTCGTTGGCCCAGGCAATGTCAGCACCAGCGCTCAGCCCTAGCTCACTCTTCAACATCCGTTGACTAGAACGATGTGATGAAGGGTACAATGTCTTGCGCACACATGTCTATAGCGCCATTATAAATGGAGCAGCTCGGTGCGTCTGCCGTTGCACTGCGCTGTTGTGCAGAACGCATCGTACGTACAGACTGTATTCAGCATGTGGGTGGTGGTTTCGGTGGTTGCGGCTGGCTTCCTGTCTGGCGTCTTCGCATGGCTGCGTCGTTCTCAACGCGGCGCAATCGGCCTGCCCGATGGTCCAAGGGGCTACCCGATTCTAGGCATGTGCTTGATCTCGTCCAGATGGCCGCGTCGAAATCACTGACCAGATTGTAGGCTGTTTCAGTCTGTTGCAAAGATATCCCGAACAGACCCTCCACAAGTGGGCGCAGAAATACAAATCGCCTTACTCCTTCATGATTGGCAACCAGCGCTTCGTCGTGGTATCTGATCGGGCCACTGCAAAAGCTCTCTTTCTCCAACACGGATCCACCTGCTCCGATCGCAAGAGAACCTTTGTCAAAAGCCAGACGATCCTCCAGGGCAGAGGCATCACTTCCACCCCGTACGGACATACCTGGTACGTTTCTTGAGTCTCTTTCCTCTAGATCAGGCTGCAATCATAGCTGGTGCTGAGGTCGACTCACAGGCGCAAGCACCGCAAGATAGCGATCGCCTCGCTGGAGCCGAAAGACATCAGCCAGCAGACTGACGTGCTCGATGTGGAAACTACAAAGATGATTAGAGCACTCTACAAGGCCAGCGAGAACGGCAGATACGTGAACCCCCAAGTTCCGATTGGGCGCTGCTCACTCAGGTGCATGGCTGATATCACGTTCGGCTCTCCCAGAATTCCTGTCCCGGCCGAACGTGTTCTGGCTCTCTCGCGCGAGTTCATGAACACGACGGGACCCATGGCCAATCTGGTCGACTTTGTGCCAGCGTGGCTACAGCAAAGTCTGCCGTGGGACACGAAGCGTCGCGGGAAGCGGCTGCACGCCGCACTAGTGGACACCTACGGTGGCCTAGTCAAGCGCATCGAGCGTGACATGGAGAACGACGTGCATGTCAAAGATTGTTTAGTTAAGGCTATGGTTGCTAGAAGAGATGACGAGCAGTTGGATGATCGCGATATGGCCATGCTAGCCTCCGCTTTCATGGTAGGTGGCGTCGAGACGACTGCGTCCATCATCCAGTGGTTTAGCGCGCTGATTTCCTCCCACGCGCGCATCCAACGCAGAGCTCACGAAGAACTCGACCGCGTCGTCGGCCGCAGCCGCCTTCCTACCCTAGACGACAAGCCCAGGCTAGACTACTGCCGAGCTATCATCAAGGAGGTGGAGCGGTGCCACAATCCTTTCTGGCTCGGCACGCCCCATGCGGCCAGCGAAGATCTCGTATACAACAACGAACTCATCCCAGCGGGGTCGGTTCTGGTCCTGAATACGTGGACCATGCACCACGATCCGATAAGATACCCTGATCCGCTTGAGTTCAACGTAAGCCATCTTCGCTCTCGCGAGAAGTCCATCATGTAGCTAACGACTGGGGGCAGCCTGACCGTTACCTCGAAGATAGTCTTCTTTCTGCCGGGTCCACAAAGGTGGGTGATTCGCGCCCGCAAGACCACTGGACCTTCGGCATCGGTCGGCGCAGCTGCCCTGGTAAACTCGTTGCACAGCGCGAAATTTGGCTTGCCATAACGAGGATGCTGTGGGCGTTTGACTTTGCAGAAGTGCCAGGTCGCCCAGTCGATCTGAACGAGTACGATGGGGCAAGCGGGCGGAGTCCGGCTCGCTTTGAGATTGCGCTTAAGCCCAGGTTCAGCGGGGTCGTCGAGGTCATGGCTGAAGCCGAGAAAATGTGGACCGGTTAGTGTCGCAATTCTCCTGCCACCCCTACATAAAGCAGTCAACAAGTAGCAGCGAGTCTGCTCTGAACGAGTAGTGTGGCAAACGGTATATTTAAGAGACAAAAGCTTCGAAAAGAGCGAGCTTAGCCAGGATTCCAACATCGATAGTGAAGAAATCGACGCGTACGCATTTGTTGGCTGAATGTATGACAGCGAATTAACACCATCCCACTCTCATGGCCTCGAGATTGGCTCTGCTCCTTTCAATCCTCCTGGCTCATTCTTGTCCAGAGGATAGGATGGATAACGAGTCATAAAACTAATGACTACGTCACAACCGGAGTGTGGTTCATTGACGTCAGCATTCGTATTGCATTTACAAATTCGCCATTCAACTCCACAGGTAGAAATAAGCTGCTCTGTATACGTCAGTTGTTCATCTGGCCGGATCCGCTTGCACGTTACATGTCTCTTCCTCGCGAGACCTGCGAAAGTCTTGCTATCGCTCAGCCTATAGCGTTCGATAAGGGGTTTGAAATATCACTTCTGAAACACGGTCGGTTTGAACTTTGCAAACATCACATCATTGCGGTCATACTTTGTTTTCGCCTTTCCGATCGCGGTTGGTGCTGCTGACCATAGATGGCAGGTGGTGCCTATGCACATGCGTTCGATGACCCGTAACATAGTGACGGGGTTGTAAGCGCGAGCAGCGCGGCATGTCTTGACGAGCGTTGAAAAGATAGACTGTCTAGCATCTTCCTCTGTATCTAGTGTACTTTGCCCATGAATCTGCACGTCTTCGTCTGCGCGCCGTCATAAAGCTCTGCATCTCGTAGCAATTGCGGAACGAGTTTTGGTAAGCAAGGATCTCTTCCCGCCAACATAAGATGCACTCTCAGACTTACTCTGCCGTAGTGTGCCACTCTTGTTGTGATGCAGCTGTCCCGTTTCAGATCGCGGCCTGCAATGTCCCATAAACAGGTTCGTGCAAGACTCAACGCTACTACAATTTGCTGAGGCTCACTGGCAACACACCAGGTTATCAATATGCTCCGCCAGGCGCTGAATCTAGTGCGCCGCGCGCGCAAGACTTCTGGAGGGAGACTCTATCGGCGCCGTCGCTGCCGAAGCGACAGGGAATATCCCGTGTGGTACAGAGCCAGGCTTCGTGAAGCAGCTAGACAACGCGGACGGGTCGACAGCGGTGCCAGGCGGTACCATAAGCTCGTCCGACGTAAGGATGCTCGATCGGGTAGGCGAGAGGGTATACCTTCCGCAGCCGATGTTCCGCCTGCACACGTCGCCAGCGAGCACAGATATCAGCTACCGCAAGCCGGTGGGGGGCTCAAGCATTGCGCAGTGAGAATTTTGACTTACCTCCTGACGGCGTTCGCGAGCAGCCGAGTATAGATGCATGCAGCTTGCGCATCCCCTTCACACAGATAGCGCTTCCGTAGATGGTAATGCATATTCGTGTGCAATCGAACATATCGCAAAATGCTCACGCCGTAAGCACCCTGCTCGGGCGATCAATCTATCGAAGTCTGTACGGCGTCTGTGACGACCTCTTACTGCTGACATTGTCATACTCGTGAGCATCACCCATTAGCATCACTAATGAGTAGCATCAATCAGCATCACCCGTGAGTATCACCTATACGCATCACCATAAGCATCACCCTGGAATTCCAGCGGTCCGCTATTCCAAGCCGGGGCAAACCCGTGGCGAGGAATCCCATGAGCTTAGGGGTGGAATACCAGTATGCTGGAGTTCCACGTGCTGACCGTGTTGTGGAGCTGGTCGTCAGCACGACAAGGCCCAAGGTCAATGACAGAATACCAGACATGGAGCTGGAGAGGGCAGAAAGTAACGAACGCTTGTCTCAACCGTCTTGTGAGATCTATAGGCCACTATGGCGGCCCTCAAGCTATCCGCAGAAACAAACCTAGAACGTCGCAGGAACCTAAACCGCTTCTCACAACGAGACTACCGTAGGCCCTCAGGCTGATCTAAAGAGCGCGATGCTCATGCTGCACTGAGTGAGCTCCATAAAGAACGCGAGAAGTAGGCGTACGATTGCGGTCGACAATCTGCTCCCACCGAGCAGCGCACGACGTGCCATGACTACCCGCCCGAGCAACAATGCCAAGACAAGACCGCACCCGCTCGCGGGATTCACCGACCATGGCAGGGTACACCAGTCCGTTCGAGGATGGTTATACACTCCTGAAGGGGGGGTGGGGCCGCATGGAAACATACGGAGACGATGGGCACGCAAGAAGGCGAGGGTACCTGAGGCGTTAATACCGCATCTTATGGCAAGCAAACACATGCGGAGTGAAGTGAACTGGTAGTAGCAAAGCACTTGTGCTCAGCGCGGCGAAGCTGGTGATACATCGACGACGCGACCGATAGATGTACACATGATCTTGAGCTGTCCAGGCATCTATCCAGAAGGATTGACATAACATCCTGATGTGTTTTTTCTTCCGTTAGTGATGAGAGGTGAGATCCTGCTCCTAACCTACGTGTCGCGCACGACAGAGGAGGCGGGTGTTGTTCTCTTATTACGCCAGGTACAACACCACAGAGCTATCCATACTATCTCTTTGCGTCGCGAAGCAGAGACTATCTCCTACAGCTACCCCTTTGACAGCGCCGCGAGCAACAGATCTGACCACAGGACTATGTGTAGGTACAGGCTGGCGTATCATGGATGAAAGTACAGTAGCGGGACGCTGTTCTCTTTCATTATGGAGGCTGAAATGATGGAAAGAAGCAAGAAGGACGGAGAAGGCGTTAAGCGCTCCTTACGGTTCTGTCCTGGGTCTCGTGTTATTCTCCGTCCTGGCTCTTCCCACGTTCTGATGACTCCCCGTACCCACGCCGAGATCTACTACAATAGGTAGGCCTCAAAATACCCAGGGTACACTAAACAGCCACCCAGCACTGCCGAGTACGCCAAAAGAAGAACCGATCCTTTGACCAGTGCTATGAGAGTCAGCTAAGCTATTGCGCGTGGCGGGTGGAGAACACTTATGTGAGGCAGTTCGTAGCGATAGCCACAATGCGATACTGAAAAAGCACAGCCCCATGCTGATGCAACCACTCCGAGGATCCAGGTCGTGGCCCAAAAGGGCGAACAGCGGCCTGATGAGGAGTAGCGTTTGCGTTGTGGACTGGAAGAGACTCGCCCACACCCACTCCATGTCCATGTGGTAGGTGGCGCTGATGTACGCGAGATGGTCCACAGCGCTCACCGCAAGCGGAAGAACAGCGAATTCGATCACAATGCCGCTGCCACTCGCAATACCGTTTTGGTACACGGCCGCTGTAGCGCTTTGCGTTTGCTTCCAGACGCTGTGCACCAGGTGTACGGCTGCTAGTTTGAGCAGCACCAGGCCAACTAGCAGCATCATCCATCCAGCTTGGTGAGAAGCATCGTGCTCGTCGCTTGCTTCAGCACGGAACCTGCCAGCATGTCGCGACCAGAGATAACAAGTGAGACAGATGGACAGCACGAGGAGGACGGGAACCCCGCGGGACAGCCACAGGCTGTTCCCCGCAACAGCTGTGAGCACCGAGCGCGACTGGAAGCCCAGTCGGTACGCGTACAACATCAGCGAAAGCCAGATCCACAGGAAAAAGTTGGGCACATCTGACGAGTTGGCAGCCAGCAGTTGCGTCTCGGGCCCGCTAGTGTACAGGCCATGGAGACCAAGGCATAGTGCGCCCGCTACCAAGGGCTTCACATACACGCAACCGACCAGGAAGGTGTTCGCCGCTGCCGTTGCATGGTCTTCGAGCATCAGCCTGGCGAACTCGAACTCTGAGAGCGGTCCAATGATGAAGGGCATCTGGTATACCACCATCGCCGGTGTCCGGCTCGATTCGGACAGAAGTGTGAGGTGATGCGTGACGATGAAGATGCAGTCCACTACCACGGCCAACTCAACCACGCCCAGTGAGATGGAGAGAAGAGTGTCTGTACGGTCCGGTCTCAGCCATTGTACGACCATGGCCAATACCACCGAGTGGCCGAGGAGAATCAAGTGGATAGTAGACAGCTCGCAGAGCATGCCTGTCACAGCCCGCACGAGATGCCGTACCAGACGAGAAGCCATCGTGTGAGTCGGCGAAAGACCTGCCACCATCCGAGTAGGTGGGGGAGAATGATACCGTTTTCTTGGTTGAGGTCGGAACGAGGAAGACATGCTGAGTCTTGCGGTGGAACAGGTAAGGGAAGTGGGAGATTCTAGTTGCCAGACGTGCCATGCAGCGGAACAAAGGGCAATGGCCAGAAAGGACGCGCCGGCAAGAAGTCTCTTAACAAGGCTATCGCATGGCCATAAACGTGGGTAGATGCATCTCTACTACACGGGTCCGTTGGCTCAGCTTGCTTCTACAGAGCTGACGGCTCTGCGGACAGCTAACTGTTCAGCCTTAGTTCTATGGTGGGCCAAAATAGCCCTGGCATGTCGGTTCTGCTTACGCATCTCTGAGGGCGCATACTGAATGAATGGGGAGTGAGCTTCACGCATCAGCGTCGCACACATGTGGCAGAGATTCGCGAGCGCGAGCAGGTGTTGGCCAACCTGCGATACATTGCTTGAAGTCTACTCGATGCTGTACGTTTTGGTCATTCTCATCGCTGAACGTGCTTAAGATACTACGTACTAAGGACCTCTGTGTGTCGCTATTGTGCAGCGGGTGCTAGGGTGGCCTTGTCTCCGGATACGTGCTGGTGCACGCAACACACACACACACACACACACACACACACATGGTGCAGGCGATTCGATGGCTAGTTCCTCACACAGTTTTGCTGCCCGAAAGGCATCGAATTGTAAACCGAGATCTTGACTGAGCACAAAACAGTTTCCATCGGGTATGGATCGGATAGAAAATCACACTACTATCTACCACCTTGTGAGTTTTCACAGTCGTCGGCGATTGCGACTTCACTTCGGCATGTAGCAATTCGATAAACTAGCCACCATTAGGTCGACGATTGAACAATGATATCGACTGTCAGGGAGCACTAAGCCACATACGAACGGAGGTGCTCAAACCCGCTGTGCAACTGCGTCTTGGCGCGAAGCCACGATCGCTAATGACGTATGGAAAACATGCAACAGATCCTGGTCAAAAACTCCATCAAACAAGACACTGGAGGCGTGCAGGACGAAACATTGGTTGATAGTGGACAGTACCGTCGTCGATGCTCTGGATAAAAGACAACGAGCCAGGAAGACGCACGAAACCGGCACCGTTCTCTCGTTCTTTGTAAAGTTCCTATGACGACTGGAGTCTGTAGGAGCTACAGTGGTTAGCGATTGCGGCTTCACCCCTACACGCAGCTGCGCAATGGTTTTCAGTAGCCCCACCTTCTATATATGGCTTAGCGCTGAGTGTCTGCTTTGAAACAGCTGATGTAATCGGTCAGTCATCGATCTAACGATGACTGATTCTGTTAGATGCTGCACGCAGGGGTGAAGCCCCAATCGGTAACCACTGTACACTCTCATGCACTTCTCTCCTGCACTTGCGGCTTCCACTCTGCACACGCGGCTTATTTGTCATCTCGCACAGGGTATCGATTCGCCCAGTACACACTTGCTCTGAAAAGGTTTAGACACTGTTCATGTCTCGCTCCCATTGGTCCGAGCAGCGAGCGAAAGATTGACTCATGGCAATGCTGACAAGGCTAGCACTATCTAGGTAAGATCACCATTGAGCGAGAAGGGCTTAGCATGGGACCAAAAGTCGCCTGCTTACAAAGACCGAAGCTGCGAGTGGATGAGAATGCAGTGCCATTGTTTGCGCTTACTCCAGCTAGTGTTTCCCAAACCCACGGGACGTTGAGACTCACCCTGCTTGCAGGTTCACTCATCGCAGCCAGCGTGGTAACGTAGCAGCGATGCTTATGCTTATGCTTATGCTTACGCTTATGCTTATGCTTATGCTTAGGTCTCAGGAGCGCTTCGCATCTTCATCTGGCATTTGGACTGCCGTGCAGCCAGAAAGGACTTATCACACGCAGCAACATCGCATTACGTTGAGTGTGATTTGATCTGCTCATGGCGAACAGAAAGTACAAGACACAAGAAGAAAGACGCGAACGTCGTAAGGAGAGTAATAGAAAAGCTCAGGAAAAATACAGAGAGTATGTGCGAGCCGATCGTAGCTCAGATGCCTTCTAACTTCGACTCAGGAGAGTAAGGGAACGGAAGCAGCAAAAAGCTTCTCCGTCAGGCAGCACGCTGAGAGGCGAGAGGGATGAGGAAGCACCCGGTGCAGTCGCGCCTCCGAACGTAAGCGCTCCGAATGCAAGCGCTCCGAATGCAAGCGCTCCGAATGCAAGCGCTCCGAATGCAAGCGCTCCGAATGCAAGCGCTCCGAATGCAAGCGCTCCGAATGCAAGCGCTCCGAATGCAAGCGCTCCGAATGCAAGCGCTCCGAATGCAAGCGCTTCAGACGCTTCGCGCGAAGCGGAACATGTGCAAGTCGAACAGAGGAGGCCAGATCCGCCCAATACGCCACCCACTCCCATGGAGTACTTGGCCAGTATGGAACAAGCCATTGACGGGCTTTTGTCTTACCTCGAAGACCCCGTCGTGCGAGAGTCTTTGCACGATCCGATCACCCGCATCGACCCCAAGTTCAGAAGTCTTGTCCACCGCGTACAGAAAACCGTGAAGACGCCCGTGCAGCGAGACGGTCGCGTCGTTTCGAAAACGCAGGCCCGTCCGCTGGAATGGAATATAGTTCCAAGTGTACCGCAGAGAGCCATGGCGAATACCACTCGGTCCCTCTACGAGCAGCCATGCGAATACAACACCGAGTGCACTGCTTTGACGGAGATTAGGCGTTTGGGTGCGCAGCTGGAAAGAGCGATGCAACACGCGGTTTTGACAATCACTTGAGTCTGGAAGCACTTGTGCAGAGATGTATTTGCTAGTAACCTATCAACTACACTATCGTTCTTACCTCGCGTGCGCCGCTTGTTCTCTCATGTCAGGACGAGCAAATCGAGAGCACAGTGCATGCGCTAACCCTCCCCTCTTCATCGCCAGACTCGCCTACAAGCCAGTCGATCGAGCCAGTCTAAGCCGATATAGGGACTGACCGACCTGCGTAGGCCAAGATTTCACTGAATGTGGTTAGATCGGCTTGGTTGGCTTGCTTGTCGGCAAGTCTGCTCACCGTGAATCACAGGGAGAAAGTTGCATCCGCCATTGTAGTGCCTTGCTGTACCCCGCGAAGGCTACGCATAACGGTTTTGTGAGTTTGCAACTTGTTGGAGCACACGTGCTATGGCCGACAGATCTTCGTCCCTGGTAGCTGACGATAAGCGGCCCGCTGACATACTCAAGAAACGTGGACATACCGTAGCTGGGGCGGCCGTGGGGGATCAAGAAAGACGGGCTCAGGATTTCGAGATGAGTAGTCTGAGCGAGATCTCGAAGGGCGGGATGATGCGTAAGATACCTGTTTTCCCGCGTTTTGGAGATCTATAAGCAGCTTCCAGATTTGCTCCTGCGCTTTTTTCAAGTCTTCCAGTCCTCGTCTCACCTCCTTTTGTTCCCGTTTCACGTCCTCTTGCCCTCTCTTCACGTCTTCTTGTCCTCTCTTCAACTCCTCTGTTGCCTCCTCCTGCCCTCGTTTCACCTCCTCCTGCCTTCTCTTCACCTCTTCCTGCCCTCTTTCCAATTCCTCTTGTCTTGTCTTCATCTCCTCTTGTCCTCTCTTCAACTCTGCCAGGTTCTTCACACAATCGAGCAATTTCGTGCGTATTGGTTCAGCCCGCTGTTCGGCTTTGTCGTTTCCGACCACGTGCATGTCTACCATCCGCTTTAGTAGTACTACCACCTCGGCCATGGTATCGTTTGTGTCTGAATAAAGCGTATCATTTGTCGGCAGGTGGCTAGACACTGGTCAGCTACCATCTCGGAGTACGCATATCCCAGATAGACCAGGACCATGCTGCTCACCCTGGCGGCTGTGACATGAGATCATGATCGCCCACAGTCATCCTGGGCGAAAACTCTACCTGTCCGTTGACAGCACCGCTGTTGGTGAAATCATCGTGGTTGAACAACGATTCGGGATATTGCGGCTGGTAATTCAAGTCCATGGCGGCACTGAACAACAGCGAAGACGATGACGGAACAGCATGAGAGCTGGGCATCTGTATTATCACCCTTTTCATGTCGACTGTGCCGTCGCGCCATATCGGACAGCTTCCTCTGCAACGGGAAATGCTGGGCCACAATGTGGGTACGTCTGCACGCTCGATCGCGGATCCCCAAGCGACGCCACCAACGGGCTAGAGGAAGAAGGCATACGATGTGCATTATGGTCGTCTGTATGACAGTCGATTGGGGATTACACAAAGTAAGGAGCTCAGCATCGCATATTCTACGAAGAAGCGTGAGCTATTTGGCCATAGGAAAAGTGTCAGCGTCAGCGTCATGTCTGCGATGCGTCCGAGTGCTGATGCAACGTTGGCTACGCATCAGCGGGCTGCGAGAGCACACGCCCAGAGTTCTTTGGTAGCTTAGTGAACAATCTACCGCCAGGATATCAGCCTTACTAGCACGTGCAGCATTTCACACGCTACATGACACAAGGGGACTAAGCCTCACTCGTAATCGGATACCTGGGGCAGGAGCTCTACGGAAGCTCGCCGGATGCGAGTTACACTGACACGCAAATTTGGCTTCTGTTCTGACGCAATCTACTCGGATGAACCGACATGCGTTCCTGTCATGCCAAGCAATGCTTCTACCTCTACGGGCTTAACACATGCAAGATGTTGCTGTATAGAGAGTACGATCTGACTCGCTTGAGATATAAGCGAACGGGCTGAGCCGGTAGATGTAAGCACTGTATCTAGCATCGCAAGGAGCCCCTGTCTGCGCAAAAGTCGCCAGCCGTGTCAGGACTGCGAGCCAATTGTGCACACGAGTGTACCGCCATGAATGTGATTGCTGTAAGGCACACCTGCACGGATAAGCTGCACGTAATTTCTTTCTTGCGCTCTGGCAGATGTGAGGTAGCGTGTTATGTCTGACGCTCACATGGCGGATTCCCTTGCTGCGTGGATCCGCAATCCTGCACACGCCCGCATGTAAAAACGGTCACGTGCATCTCTCGTTCGAGAAGTGCTGCGCCTCCCATGGGCGTTCCCCGCGCGCAAAGGCTGGCGATCACAGATCTCACCCGAACGTCCTGCTTACGCCACTTGGACATCGGCCGCAACAAACAGCAATCGACCAACGATGGACGCGTCGATGTCGAACGCGTACGGTGCTTCCAGCATCTCCGCCTGCCATTCCAATCTGTCTCTCGGTCCTGTTTTCCAGGCCTTCGTCAGAGGTGGGCTCAGGCCATAACAATGCCTTCCTTGGAGCGTTCGGAACCGCCATCGTGTCGGCTACTGCGTCTTTGCGGCGCAGCAGCCTCGCACCATCGAGTCAATAGTGTAGAAGACCAACTGCAACGCTGGTGTAGCACTTGGGAATAAGAACCGATCTAGGTGGGCCGTGAACAGGCCCTGCACGCTGCCGTCCACTCTGTCGGGATTGCGATCGGTCTGCAATCTCGAAGATCAATCTGTGAGGATGCAGAACAGCCATCTGCATGAGTCCTTGGCAGCTCCGTCTGACAGGGGTAAGCGTGTTAGCCAAGGCTACCGCCTCGGAACCTGAATCACGTCATCTCGGCCATCCCAGTTCACATGCAGCGCGCGACTCATGTACCATTTTCCTCGTACAGTATAGTGGCGATTGTATCAGCGCGCGGCGTTCTGGCACTTTCCTCTTCTAAATCAAGCGTTGTCAGTCACCGGCAGGGCAGATGCGCCAGCACGCCAAGACAGTGACTACCAGCCCCGCGCGAAGCACAATCATCACCTCCATGGTCCTTATCACCATCGGCATCATCAGGATGCTGCGCCGCATCATTGCAGTGTCTGTGCCAACTTCGGATTCACGTCAGTCTCTTCCGCGTTGACGACGCTTACGTCTCGCTCGCCTGCACATCGGCATCACAGCTGGACTGCCGCTGGTGATTGGATGGCGAGCCTTTGAAGGAGGGAAGCAGAGATGATGAGATTGCGAACACGGCACGAAGAAGGATAAGCATAGATTTGGCAAGTTAGCGAACAATGCTCACTTTGTGAGCTTACATCGGTTCGTCGTTCGGGCAAGCCTGTCGTTCTGGATATGAACAAACAGGCTGAGAGACGTCTGCAAGGAGGCTTGTAGCGTAAACCACGGGCCCTTGTGTAACTTTCGCTCGTGCATTCGTAACTCGCGACTGCTCGGGGTCAGAAGCTGTGGGTGCTAAAATAGCTTCTACAGTCTTTAGCGAGTGCGACTTCACCCCTGGGTGAGGCCTTCATAAAATCTGTCATGATCAGATAGACAACGGACGAAACCACGGCGGCCGTGCCGCAGCCTCGCATGGCGCTAAGCTATCCTGAAAGACGATTATGCTCCGGCGCTAGAGGCTGCTGTGCCACAGCCTCGCATCGTGCTGGACAATTCACCAAAGTGGTTACACTCACACGCTAGAGACTGCTGTGCCTCAGCTCTGGACGCGTGTGCCAAAATCGAGAGGCTGGTGAGATCTGTCATCTCTTTGACATTGTCCCCAGCGCTAGTGTTGCCGAAAATCAACTGCCCAACGTAGCTTAGCTTGTAAGCCACAAACGCGAGACATACGCGAAACATGCGCGTCTCTCCAGCACCTGAAATCGTCCACATCACTTTTAGTACTAGGATCGCTATTACTTCCTCTGGCACCTGAGTATGGAAGAAATCCAGCCACCTCCGGATCTTCCATATGACTCCTACGAAGGAGCCTACAATGCTCTCAAGGCGCATGGCATGCAACACGGTTATGGCTTTGTCCTAAAACGGAGTAAACCTCACAATTCCGATGTCAAAACACGATATTACTACCACTGTGACCGTTTCCGGAAGTGCCAGTCAACCGCAAAGGTACCAAGCACAAGCACGCGCTCAACATGATGTCCTTTCAAGCTGGTCGTCTTTAAGACGAAGCACAGCGATCGGTGGAAGCTAGAGGTTCAAGATAAGCATCACAACCACCCTCGGTCCATCAGCCCGAGCGCACACAATGTCTATCGCAGGCAAACGTCTGCATAGAAGGTAGTGATCGAATCGACGACGCATGCTGACGCGCGGCCGATGCAGATCCTAGCTGCAATCCAGAAGGAGGACCATGACACGCTAGTCTCTGCCACCGATACCCGGAGCGAGAGAATAGCAGTTCGAAAGGAACAATCACGTGAAAAGATTCCGATCGAGACATTGCTGGATGATCTATCTACGTCAGACTGGGTCTTCACGGTCAAGAAGGATGACAACAACCATGTCCAAAATCTCTTCTTCGCCCATCGAAAGCAGGTCGAGATGCTGCGGGCCAATCCCGATGTGCTGCTGATGGATTGTACATACCTGACCAACAAGTGTCAGCTTCCACTACTGCACATACTCGGCTGCACCAACTTGCAGACTTTCTATTCTGCAGGCTTCTGCTTCCTTACCAATCAGACCAAAGCTGATTACCATTGGGCGATCGCGAACTTTCTCCTCGAAACAGGTGTACAAAAGCCCCGTGTGTTTATTAGTGATTAAGAGGAAGCACTGAAGACGACAGCTCGATCGCTGCTCCCGGAAGTTCCTCAACTGTTGTGGTTGTGGTACATCAACCAGAACGTTCAGACGAAGGCGCAACAGACTTGGCGAGATGCCGATGGTGTGACGAGAGGAGGAAAGAAGAGGATCGCAGGATTCAGGGCCAGGTTCATGAAGCGCTGGACGCAGGTATGTCCACCCTAACCCTACAATACATCGAAGAGAGCTTTCCTTCGAAGCGTGCTACAAAATTTTCGCCGAACTGACTCTAGCAGCTTGTCTACGCAAAGAGACCAACAGAGTTCGAACTCAAGTGGGATGAACTACTCAATGACTACAGCCACCAGCAAGAACTCTGCAGATACCTGCGAGACAACCTGTATCTCACACGCACTGAGTAGGCAGCCGCTTGGACCTCGCACCACCGACACTATAACACTATCACAAGCTCGCCTGTCGACGGGATGCACGAGGTCTTGAAGGGCCATCTCATGACCTCAGGAGGCGATTTGCTGCGTGTGGTTAGGAGAATTGAGGAAATGATCAATGGCCAATACAACAAGTACAGCAAGGACATTGCTTCTGCTAAACACAGTGTTCAGTTTGAGCATAGACTAGAAGCAATGCCGTTCCTGCCTCCTGGCATCCACAACGTCTTGACGCCGCCAGCGATCGAGCGCATCAGGCAACAGGACCTTCTCCGCCAGAAGGAGCAGGGGCAACACCAGGGTGGACAGCCTTGTTCAGGCCTGTTTGAAAAAACGAACGGCCTCCCATGTCGCCATACGTTGCAGGAAGTGGCAGCGGCTGGATCGACCCTGCGACTGAGTCATCTGTACGACGATCACTGGCGCTATCAACGCGACCAGGGGCCGTCATGCTATCTGTCTTCAAGGCTACACTCTTCTGTCCTGGAACCACTCATCGCTCAAGCAAGAGGCGGGCCAAGAAGGAACGATGCATCGACTTGTCGAGATCCACCAGCCTTCGAACAGTGTGTGCCGCCGTCCGTCCCTCGGTTGCAGCCTCACCATCAACCGCAAGGTCAGATACCTGCTGAAGCTGTGCGAGAAGCCAACACCGCTGTCACTGTACCAGTCCCTACACCTGAACCAGGGATCAATCTAGTCACTACCTGCATATCGGTCTCGATTCCTGCCCCTGCTCCTCTACCTCCCCCCACTTCCCTTCGCTTGTCTTCACCTGTCGCTGTTGCTGTGCCTGTGACTGTGACTCCGCCTCCTGTCTGGCAACCTCCGACGTTAGAAGAATTTCTAGTAGACATTGAATGCCGAAAGTCCCAGCTTGTGTTGTATGATTGGAACGACGTGGTCTCAGCGACCAACTTTCTGGCGCGAACGGGTCAGGAAGGGGACCCGGCAAAGTTAGTAGCAGCACGAAATATGGCTCTGGCTTCGCAGGGACTTTCCGGTTCGTGTACGCCAACTATGGCTTGGAACTACCATTTTGGGGATATGGAAGCCTTCTATGCTGAGAGATTGGCGCAGGTTGATGCTCAGAATGCCCTTCATGAGCCTCAAGAGGTGCCTATGCCGCAGCCCAAACGCGTAGCAGCGGTGGCGGCTCCTAAAGCCTGGAAGAGCCTTGGCCCACGCAAGAAGCGTCGAGAATAGTAGTTTGAAAGTTAGCAATATGCTGTCACTAGCGATTGCAGCTTCAGCCCTAAGCGCAAATGCGCAATGTTTTTGAACAGCCCCACCTTCTGTGCCTAGCCTAGTGCTAGATGTCAGCTGCAGAACAAGCGACATGATTGGCCAACCGTTATTCTGAAGATGACTAGTTTTTAGAATGCTGCCTGCAGGGGCGAAGCTGCAATTGCTAACGACTGTAAACAGTTTAGCTTCAACCTTCTTCTAAGAGGTCGAAAAGTGACACGTTTTAGTTACTATGACTTACGCTCTAGTACACATATGATTAGTGCGGTAAACAAATCTTGGAGGGAAAACAAATCTCGTCAGCGTGAGCGTAATCACTTTGGAGCATCGCACGGCGCGATGCGAGGCTGCGGCACATCAGGCTTGAGCGTATAAGCGCAATCCCTTTGGACGATGGCATGACACGATGCAAATTGGTTGCTGTAGCTTACGCTCACGATAGTGCACATGTGATTAGTGCGGGGGACAGATGTCATAAGGGGGCACAGTCAAAGATATGACGAATCTCACCAGCCTCTCGATTTTGGCACACGCGTCTAGAGAGCGTAAGCGTAAGCATTTTCAGAGGGGGATAGCATCGAGGGAGACAGTGTCAACGAAATGACAGATCTCGCCAGCCTCTCGCCATTGGCTCGCGCGCGTAAGCGTAATCACTTTCTAAGATCTCATGGTGGGATGCCTGGCCGATCACTGTATGGCCGACCACTATATGGCCGACTACTATATGCCTGAGCTTATGGTCGGCCTTGGTACGAGGCAAGGCTGCGGCACAGCCGCCATGGTTCCGTCCGTTGTCGGTCTGATTATGACAGACTTTATGAACGCTGTGCGCGGAGCAGAAGTCGCAATCACCAACGACTGTGCACTCTCATGCACTTGCAGCTTCCGGTGTCTGTGAGCAAGCGACTTTTGGTCTGACGCCAAGCCTTTCTCGCCTGGTGGTGACCTTACCTAGATGACGCCAGCTTTTGCTAGCATTGTTGTGAGTCAATCTTCTGCTCTGCATTCGGGTCAGTGATGCTGAGATATCTACAGAGTCCAAGCCTTCTCAGCGCAAGCGTATACCGGACAAGTTGATGCCCGATGCGCAACGACGAGTGAGCAGCGTGTGCAAAGCGGAAGCTGCAAGTGCATGAGAGTTTACGAGGAGGAACACCCAGTCTACGGGACCTGTCGCCTTGTCAGGACGCCCACCGCTGCTCAAAGGTCTGCTTCGACAGGGTATACAACGCTTACAGCGTGCGAGCAGCACACGCGAAAAGTGCGCCAAGCCCGGGCCGCCATAGCCGAGATGACTGCTGCGCGAAGGTGGAGGTGTATCTGATCATTAACGTGCTGCGCGAAGCGCCCAGTCGCCGTGCTCCTGTTGTTGGGTGTGCACACTCTGCTTTCTTGCGGAAAGTGGCCCAAATCACCAGTAAGCAGTGTAGCAGAGCGCAGTCGAAGGATAAGCGTAGATGTCATCAGCTCGATGGTAAACAGCTGACGCGTGTAGCGATGGCTACACCAGCTATATGAGACTGATCTTTCCCCTAACTGAGCGTGCAAGCTCTTTCGACCTCTCCGTTATGACAACAGCATTTCTTCTGCTCGCTTCTAGCGCTCTGTGGGGTCACAGTCGAGCCCAATCTGGCAATGCATCTACCGCGCTCGTTATGCAGCAGTATTGCTTCCCCAAATCAGGGACTCCTTTCTCTACAAATAGCCTGCTGCCCTCGGTCACGATGATGTATAGTGGAATTACGCTCACCACCGCTCCCTTAACCTTGAACGGAGCAGGATCTTCGGGACTGCCTGTCGACAGTTCCAGTGTGCCTGCAGATTCGACTGTTGTGTCGAGCCTCGTAGATGCAGCGCCCGTTCCCGACGCCACAGGAACTGGCGCACAGAGTACCGCTGGGTCCGTCAGTTCTGCTCTCACATCCAGCGTTGTCGTACCTAGCTCTCTGGCTTCCGCTGCGAGCGATGGAACTCAGGCCATGGGTTCCGTGCTGGAGACCGGCAGCTCCGCCATGGCCGCAGTCCCGACTCCAGCCGTAGACGCCAGCGAGATTCCACCCATAAGCTCTGGTCAGTTCACCGTGAGTTCTGGTGCGAGTGTTACAAGTGAAAATGGTCAACCTGCCGCAAGCCCCAGTGGGAGCGGTGTAGGTGAAAACGAGCAACCCACGGCAGGTCCCAGTGCCGGTGACATAAGTGACGCTGATCAGCCAGCCAGCGGTATTGGCCCTTCTAGTCCGCCTGGCAGTCTTCCTGCTAGTATTGGGGGGTCTACCGCTCTCGTTGCTACAACCGCTACCGGCAATGCCCCTGGGGTAAGCAGCTTCGCTGGGCTCTCGCCGAATGGTGTCACGCCCACGCAAACAAATCTCGGCAGTATGCTCACGTCTACGGCGACAACGCAAGCCTCTGCTTCTGCAGGACTGCACGGAGCCACAGGAGCGTTGTTGGCATCAGGAGCAAATCAGCAGAACGGCACGATCAGTCTGTCTCCCTCATCCGTCAGTGCCATCCAGCTGGCGCTCGTCTTGAAAAATTTCGGTGTCTCGCTGTTCAACGAGAGCAGGGTAGTGGGACCGCACTTGCCTAGTGTAAGGGGCGATACAGAAGGTCTGGCTAGCCTTGTGGCAAAGATTGCTGTGGTAAGTAGCCCTGTTCGTCCGCTGTGCTAGAAGGGTCCCGCTGACGTGTGCGTTCTTGAACAGCAAGAGGAGGCCCACTCGCAAATCCTACGCACCGTGCTCAATCAGTCGGGAAGTGCAGACGTGCCCCCCTGTGACTACGACTTGCCCGGCAACGTGACCGAGCTTAGTTTTCTCATGGCCACTTTGAAGTCTATCAACCTCGGCGTCTTCATGTCCATGGCGGAGGCAGCGGACAGACCGGTCGCCATCTTGCTGTCTAGCATCGCCAGTGTAGACGCGAAGCATATTGCGCTTCTTGGTGAACACGCGCACCGCAACATGAGCGGGCAGTCTTTCGACACGCCTGCAACTCCCGCGTGGGCCTACAACTTTGCGCTCGAGTATGCTCGGCCAGGTTCTTGCAGCGTACAGCTGCCGCTGCCCATACTGCCGAAGCTCACCATGAACAAGAAGACGTCTGGCTATGTGCGTCCGGGCACCAATGTCAGCATAGAGTGGGATGCCGCTGCTAGGTTTTCCGTTGACCAGGTGGGAGACCAGGTGTTCGTGGCCTGGGTAAACCAGGTCGCCCAGCCCATCTTCACTGCCCTGACACTGTTTGATGAGAACGCTGGAAGCACAATGGTACCGCCTGGCCTGTCGGGCACAGCGTTTGCGGTGCTGACGACGCAGCCAAAACTCACCGATATCACTGACTTGACGGCCGCTACGCTGGCGGGCCCCGTCGTGGTCAGCTCCTAGCCGTAGTTTCTGCATGCGCTTACTACAGCGTCCCGCGTCCGTAACTCAATAAGCTTGGGCTGTTTTCCGTCGTTCATAGTCTGTAGCTGACCCGCATATCTGGAAAAAAAAACTGATGGTCTGATTAATTATCGACTGTGTGTGTGTGTTCTGTCTTCCCTAAGAGACTGTCGTGAAGTGGCATCTGGGTTATGGGCCGTTCGTCATGGTGTGCCGACGCGGCATAAGCTGAGGTCGCAAACTCAGCAAGCAATTCCCGCACTTTGGACTAACGCCCCATTCTACATCGTGAGAAACACTGTGTCGAGATAAGCCAACGAAGTTGCAGGGATCGCAGATTTCTGCGCACGGCAGTTCCTTTCACTAAGCACAACCAAAGGGATTCGTGTATTCGACGTGGCAATGAGTTCATCGTACTCACGACTTCAATGAATGGGTGCTAGAAGCGTAAGAATGTCTCACTTTCTCAGCACACTAGGTTTCTTGCTACGCAGTGGGGGAGGTCAACAGCTAGGAGCTCTGCATAGCATATGTACAGCAGTTCACATGTTGACCTAAGCCAGCGCGTTGTGCTCACGTTCTGCAGGCACGCCTCTCGGCTGGAGTACAGATGAGTGCGCATTCTTGCAGGCCGCCACCTCGTCCCAGATTCGGACCAGACTCCCTTACACAACGGACGACTTGGTGGTCCGACGATGACACCCAAAACTCAGCACAAGGTCGTGGCAACTGCTTCCTTGGTGCTATCATCAGCTGAAACTGGTCATTTTCTTCTTCGTCGCATGATCACCTTCCAGATTTGCGTCACCTAAACTGTGACCAAAGGTTTTTCCCGGAACAGATGTCGATTGGCAGCTACAAACATAGGACGAACCATAGCATCATATCGTTGTACAAGAAGAACAAGAAAAGCTAATCACCTCAGGAAGCCGGCGTCGATCTGCTAACGTCCATCCCGGTATAACGAAACATCTGGTGGGCCAAGAACAGCCACTTCTTTGGGACGATACGCTCGCTGTCTGTTTCGAAATCGGATACCCTTGTAAGCGTGGAGCAAGCTAGTACCCACTTCGCACCGGACACAGTCATCTGCCTACTTGTAACGCCTCCTTTTCTGCGAACGCGCAAGATCACTCTCACCAGATACGGTACATGGCCTCTTACTGGGAATGCTAAGTGCAATATCTGCTGCTGTGCATTTACGACTAGGCAAATAAGACCCGGCAACATCCAGCTTCTGCGTGGGTGAAAACCCGATAGGGCTTCGTATGTTTGCAGAGGTGCTTTCAGACGAAGGACCTGACAGGTCCTCCCACTTGACTCTCTCTTCCATGAGCGTCGCACAAGTCTGAACATATGCGGTTTGCGCCATGTGCAGTTCTACTTCCAGCCTGTCGCACTCCGCCTCCAGCTTCCGCACATGCTCCAACTGGTCGGTTTCTCGAGCTTGTTCCGCCTTCTTGAGCTGTGAAAAACAAGACTCGGTCACTGGAGAGTGGCAGCACGAGGCAGTGCCCGATGTGATGGTAAAGCTTTCGCTAAGACCGCTGTGCGGAACGACTTCCATTCGTGCCAAGGATGGGTCTTGCGCCTTTTGAGCGAAGCAATGCAAGAGAGTGGCTGTACGATCGTTTCCACGTCACTCGTTACAAGCGCTGAGATCGTAGTCACCTGGACTGGAGGAGAGCGCCGGACCGGTGGAACGCTTGTACGCTTCTGCTTCCGAGGACAAGGAGCTACCTACAACCAGAGAGGAGGACGAATGGATACCACCGACCTGATAAGAAGCTCCGACGCCGCCCATACAAACACTTCCACGGAGAGCTGCAGTGTTTCGGATGAGGAGCCCGGCGTGGGTCCTGCAAGCACCCGAGAGCTGTCGAACCAGTTTGACTGATTACTGCAATGGAGGAGTGAATACCACGAGCCACGAGTCAGAGCGCATGCAGAAGCCTTTTCACCACTTCTTCGTCATGACAGTGAGTGTGATGCTGACGAAATATACTAGTAATCAGTTTCTTTCATCAGCAGGCGCCGAGACGATGACCTGATCCTTTGTATTTATAGCACAGCCAGACGCTAGAAACATCTTACAGCTTACGACCACGTGTAGAGTGATCATTTTCGTCTACCAGTTCCCAGATTGCTTTTCTTTTATAGAGGCGATGTGTCTACCCTAGCTGAGCTGCATACTATCCACGCACAAGCAATCTAGCCCTGAACCATAGTAATTTGGGCCGAAAACTCTCTGTACGCATTTGAAAGTGGCCCCTTACGTCTTGCGTCGCCATGAGACCCGCACTCGTGCTGTGCCCTCTTCTGACCGCCTTCTCCAATGCGCAACGCGCCCCTGGTGCAGACAGCACGCTGGAGGAGCTGGAAATGCCGTCTGAGTTCAAATCTCTTCTCGAATCCGTAGAGCTGCAGGCCAGTTCCGTTGTCAACGACCTCCACTCTGCTTATAGTCATATAGCCACTGCTGTCCCCACAGACCCGCTGACGCATATTGGCGGGCTGCTGCCAACCCAGACACCTGATTCGGAGGCTGCAGTCAATGGTGCTATATCTCTCAGAATGGGACATTCTGATCTGATACTCGGCTTAGGCACTGTAGCAGTTGCATGTTGTGCTCTTGGCTAGCTTAGGACGTCGTACGAAGCGAAGGTACTTCTGGGCGGATAAAACGCAGATCTCTGCCTGTGCGGGCCATGTCTGCCCAAGAGAGTCGCATCTGCCTTGGTTGCCGTCAGCAGAACTGTTTGAATGGGTAGAACGAACACAGATGATTGCACAAGGGCGCTTGATTGAAGCCCACTCTAGACAAATCATATTGGTAGTCAGTTTTGACAAACAAGCTACTCTCTATACTTAATTTGCTTTATGCTTTGTGATGATGTGTTGTAGGTTTTGCAACTAGTGCAATGGCTTTACTACACGCACGTCCCGGAGAAGCACTTGCGCCAGGCGAGACGAGGCTTGTCAAATGCAGACGTCCGATGTGTCACTCGAACCATGTGTTGGCTTCCAGCCAAGTGTTTAGCTATTCAAGTGACCAAGGCATGGTAGTCTCCCCATTCCCTTACAGTGCAGAAGTAGTTGCACGACTTTCCACTCTGGTACCTCATCAAAGGATCCACACTAGGCAGTACATTCGAGTCATCTCCAAGCTCACATTCTGCTCCAACAATGGTAGCGATGGTAGCGATGTGAAAATGCGCCCACATCCTGTCCAAAACTTGAGCAGTCATCGACAACCGATCATGACTGAAGCATTGAGAAGATGTGCAACCCTTGTAGCACGAAGACTCAACTCCCAATCGGTGACTGCTCCTCTACTCAAGGAGGACTGACCTGGAAATTCCTCGTTGTGTAACCGTTTCGGCTAGTCCTCTGGGCTAGCCGAAACGCATTGAAGCAGAGAGATAGAAGGTGCGAGCGATGAGCGACTGGCTATAGACGGCCTTTGCCCGTATGGCGATTTCGCTCGTGGGAAAAGATTCTATAGGGTAGCAGCTGCTCACAGGACGGATATGTCGTAGCTACATAGAAGTCGTTGGCCGACATAAGTCGCTTACAAGTACACGATCAATCACACGAGGCAACGAGGAAGAGTTCCGTGGATACATACCAATATTGAAAAAGCCTTCAGATAGCACTATCAACGTGGAAGGTGACGCAGAGGATGGAAAGGATAGACTGGAATGAGAACCTTGTACATACACCTGCTGTCTTCTACGTGTATACTCAACCTTCTCCCACCAGCACAGCACAGACCAGGCCGAGCTCATACGCAAGGCTGAGCCTCCCGATATGCCATACAATGGCTTGTTCGATCGTGAAGCTTACCAGATCAAAACGGCATAAACTACATAAAGCAAGGCCAAAGCTATCCCTGCGGACCTAGAAACGCATTAGCCGGAACATGGATACGTCGTCTGTGACCTACCAATTATCTCCGCCAGTTTGCATGGTGTGTACTGGGAGAAGCACAGCGATGGCCAGTAGTCCGACTTGGTATCCGTCTAGGAACTCGATGTCTTGCGTAGAACCGGTGGTCCATCTGACTAGAACAAAGGCGGGCAGCACGAGATAGAGTGCGTGGAAGGTCGACATGACCGCGCTACACAGTATTGAGTCAAAGCCGCGCGCATGCCTACGCCAACCACCATGTAGCTGCACTGCAACTATGCTAGCGGCACTCGTTGCAATTGGGAAGAGGATATATCCCACCCGCAGTGGCGACTGCAAACTCCCTGTCTCGTCGACTACTAGTGAGCCGAGTAATTGGACGCAGGAACCAAAAGCTGCGGCACATGAGAGCAACAGGACCACAGCCACTCGAACGGCGCCCCAGGGTTGGCATCGTCCAGGATCTGATCGGCGTGTTTCTGTCGTTGCTCGGCTATCGTCAAGCCACTTTTCTCTCTCACGTTGAAGTCGAGAAGCCCCTGCGACATCGATCTCTTCACTTACACCAGGTACACAGCAGCTATGGGAGTAGCAGTCGCCCAATCTCAGCAGAGGATAGGAAATCTCCACAGTCCGAGAATCCAGTTCACAAACGTGAACGATGTGCCCTGCAGATATGACCAAAAGGATCATGGCTGTGGCAAAGTAGACTGGCAGTGATCGGTCGTCAGATACTAGAAGTGAACATGAGCGTATACTGCCAGTGACACGAACCGTCAGTGCTTACCTCCAGAGTGCACGTTGGTAGAGGCAGCGCACACTAATATAGCCAAGGCTGGCGGTAGCATTCGAGCGTGTCTCGATGCCATCAAAAGCGGATACCTGGTTTTACTGGTGTGGTGGCCACCGTTGATGAAACAGATCCCAAGGAGAAAGAGAAGATTGATGCCGACAGTACCCACAAGAAACGCAGTCACCAGTTTGCTCTCGCCATTCCAGGCAGCCACCATCGCTAGCGTACTATCCGTCCAGTTGCTAGCCGCGTGAACATGGCTTCGTCAAGCAGTGCCGACATGAACTCACCTCAGGACGAATTCCACAACGTATGCACAGATAGAGTGCTTGCGGTCGAACAGGATAACTACAAGCTGCAATACACTGAGCTTCTGTACAGCTGTCGTAGCCAGTACTGCGCAGAGAGCACACCAGAATCGAATCGAGGAGCGCGCGGCTGAAACGGATAGAATGGAGGAGAGCATGAACGTAAGAGATGCCACTAAACAGGCGCACCAACACAGCACTCGCATCGGCCAGTCGTGAGACGGCTTCTGCCACGCCAGCGGCAGAATTGTACGCAGAGTTTTCAAGGGGGCGCGGAAAGAAAACATGGCCTCGATGAGAACAGTGTTTCGATCTTCAAGGCAGTTTCTTCCACGGGGGATTCGGCAGGTTTTGGCATTGAAAGCGCCATAATCAAGCTGCAGCCATCCGATCCGGGGTCAGCAGAATAATGTCGAGCTGCTGACCCTGCGGCATGCAAGTTGAACTGTCGGTGCTGCTTACGCTGCGCATCATATTTCCTGCAAACCAAGAGCCAATGGACAACTCGGGTGATGTTTATGATAAGACCCCGCTGACAACAAGTCGACTCGGCGGATCGCATGAGCAACAAATCATGAGCTCATGGCTTGCAACATCATCGAAGTCGCGACACAGCCATTCTCATAGGGGTGTGTTACATGCGTGCTGAGTCCTCAAGCAGATTCCGGCAATCTGCTCCTGTTTAAGAGTATCGCTCGACAGTAGACAACATGATTTACAAATCAAATAGGTCAGCTTCTCTAATGCGCAAACGATGCTATCAAGCATTGAGTCCTGAGCTTGACATGATCGTTCGTTTGTTCACGAACCTGATGACAACGCAAACCCCTCGCTTAACCTCATTTTACGGATTAGATACTCTGCCCAACGTTGTTACCAGGACTCGAGCGGCCTGGATATAGATTTTGAGCTCCTGGTGAGTTTTCGGATGTAATCTCCGAGTGATGTAGTACTTCCCTACTTCTAAGGCAGCATGATCGAGTACTCGCTACGGCCGTAGGCAGGACTTCAAACCCTCGAACCAGGGGCTTCTAGGTACTTGCAGTTTCCCATCCAGGTAGCTTAGAATGTTCGGGAATGACTTCCGTTCTTCCTCATCCGTCGGCCCGCGGCTGTCAAAGCACGTGCAGTTTTCAATCCCAGCTTGAGTTGTTAGCCTTCCTCCCCCGAAAGTTTCAACAGTACTTACCAATCTAGAAGTAGACTGTGTTCTATCGCCATACCAGCAGGATACCACTTTCAAAGAATGCGTTTCTCTGTAAGCCGACGCTATGCAGAGCCGACATACCGGTGAGCACCTACAATCATCAGTCCTGCATACTCGACTAGTGAGGCGTACCAACATCAGTAGCGAGCATTTTGTAGTGCTCTAGGTCAAATCAGCGGTACTCCCTGAGAACCGATATCTCTCCCAAGCTGACTACATCTGAAAACTCGCTGATCAGAATCGCATTGGCACGTATGTCTAGGTTGAAGATTTCGTTGACGGTTTCAAGCTTCGCAAGCCTTGCTGCAACGATCGGCGCGATCTCCTTCTCGAGAACATAGATCACGGTATTGGATGTGGGCAAGATCGAAAAAGTGACGCTGCCGATTGTCCGATAAACTTTGCGAGGAGCATACGCTATATTTATGGTCTGGCTGGCACGTTTCTTCATTTGGATGTCAAAGAGAGATAGGGGCCTCAAACCGC
The DNA here is from genome assembly GCA_025504955.1 of Alternaria dauci. Taxonomy (NCBI): domain Eukaryota; kingdom Fungi; phylum Ascomycota; class Dothideomycetes; order Pleosporales; family Pleosporaceae; genus Alternaria; species Alternaria dauci. The sequence continues at coordinate 87,881 of JANLBP010000012.1, forward strand.
CGGACATATCGAGGATTGAGTCGACGATGAGTTCGTAGAATGCAGAAGTATGGGATGTCGTTGATTGCATGACAGTCATATGTAGCTTGTACGTCGAAAATGGGACTGCTGACAGATCTCACATGTCAGCAAGTGAGCGGGGCTCGACGAAAGAGCCATATGCATGCAGCTATAACATTCCGAAAGTTAATAGCACCCTACAGAAGCACCTAGAGATAGCTGCCAACGAGCGATGTCGGAACTTGGGTTCGGTACCGATCACGAGCGATACCTTGGGTCAGGCATTGTGTTCCTCTCCCAAATCAGAGAGACCAGCCCCGATGACTGCTCTTTATGCAAACGTCGGCAGAAAGAGATAGAAAGTCAGTTTCAGCGAGGAGCATGCAAGTCATGGACACCCGAGTTCCACCTGAAAGCGGAAATCTTGCAGTCTCAATGGGAGACGAGGGAAATCCTGGAACAAACAAGGTTAGAGCGCTACGACCTTCCCAGGCTATGGTTTCAGGACGCAGACATACGCATCGTGGAAAAGGAAAGCGTGGCTCGGTACGAGGCAGCCAAGTCGTCTAGTGCCCCCGAATTGAGGAACATGTTCCGTCGTCTCGAGACAGAAGAGCGTTGGTGGGTCGTCGATTTTTTCACTCACGGTAAGGCCATCCGGGAAACGAGGCGACGCACTCAAGTCGCTTTTTGCTGACATCAGCTTGACCAGTCGACACAGACGACAGACAAACGGCTCTCAACTGGGAGCAGGAAGCTGTCCGGAGCTTTTTTAGCCTTCCCTCCCGGGAGTGGGGTGAAAAATTTTCGACACGTAAGTCACTACTCAAGAAAACTCCCTATGCGGAGGCACGACGCGTCAGCAGAACACGAGGCGTAGGCGAAGCTTTTCGCGCATTGAGCCAACTTCCCATCCTGTGGAACACCGCGACGTTCACGTACCTAGCTGATGTGCGTAAGTCTTTTTGCAACGAGGTAAGTCGCCGTCCGCTCTTGTCTTGGTCAACGCCAATCAGGAACAGGAAGCTGAAAACTATATTTGGGCTGTGGTCAGCCAGTGGAAAGAGATCACTTTACACTGGACATCTTCGGTAGTGCAATGTGTAGACTTTAAGTCCATCGAAATGCTGCAATCTCGAGCGCCTTCCTGGTCCAAAAAGGATCTCAAGTCTGTAAGAAAAGGATTTCGGCTACGGCAAATATTTCCTCTACTCGAAGATCCTGCACTCCGAGATCAAGTAGAGTCGGCAGTCTGCAGTCAAGGCCCAATTCTGACGCTCGAAACCTTTGCCCAAGATGCACGACTGCTACAGTTGAGGGTTCGCGGATCGCTGAGCAAGTTAGTGCTCGGCTTGCGGACGGAGAATGAAGATACCTTGAGGACACGGACGTGTGATCTTCTCAGCAAGGAAGTTGACCAAGTGTCTCTTGAACTCGGTCTCCCTAATCCGAGTGGTGCAGAAAGGCACGCGTTGATCAAACGTTGCTACCAGCACATCTTTCTCCACGCGATCCGTACCAGGGCGTTTATCACGAGGATACATCTCAGCGCCGTTGTGGAGCAAGAGCTCATTCCTCTCTACGTCCACGATACAGGATTTGCTCCGCAAAACCAGCTGACAGAGGAAGACGTTATCGCGACTCGAGCGCCAGCAGATAACCTGCCGGACATTGAAGTAGATGATAGAAGAAGACATGGACATTTACTTTTCAAGCATGAAACGGCTACCAAGCATTTGTACTGCGATCGGATCAACGATAGCCATGTCCCGAGTCTTACCTTGACGCAGTCGTCCATGGCCAAACATATTGTCCGCGTCTTCTTGTTCGGAAGAGCAGCCTTTGAACCGACACAAATGCTAACTCCCGGCTTACCTACCTCCATCGCACAGTCTGCTAGTACTGTAGCGCAGTCTACGCCCTTCGATATCAGCCCGATCACCACTTGCGCCTCTAGTGCTATTCACTCACTGGAGTCTCCAGCGTGGACAGCAACTCCGCCGATACGAGATCTACGCAGAGGCCGTGCGGAGGCAAGCATAGCGATGGTGAAGTCCATAGCGGCTTCGCTGTTCGATACTGAGCTCTTGCCTGCGAGCCCAAGTCCTACGTCGAACAGAGCGACCATGAAGCGATCGGCATCTGTTGCTATGCTTGATCCCCCACAGCAAGAATCCACTGGTGGCTCAAGACTGACAAAGTGGCCGCGACGTCAAGGTGGGTACCGCCAGGCAGAAGGAGACGCTGTGTTCCCGGATACAGCTAATTCACAATACCGAAGAGGTAGTGGCAGTACACGAAGTGTGACGTCACGCGTAACAAGCATGATGAGTCCTAGTTTGTACAGTGTCGATGGCAGGTCTTCGATCTCTAGGCCAGACGACGGTCGATCTAGCTACTACCGCCTTGATATGGAGCAGGACTTTGTTGAACTACTCCGTGAATGCAATCCCTACGCGGGCCAGTCGGACCACGTTAGATCACAATCTAAGACCGCGGTGTCGTCCCCTCCCTACACCAGCAATCCAACCATACCACGACCCGCACCAAGCAGACCCAGGTCAGGGATCGCCCAGATGAAGACCAGGCGACAGCTACAGACTGCTGAAGTACGCAAACCAATACCGAGTTACGTTTTGTACAAATCGTTCGGAGATGGAAACAAGGTTCTGCGCGTCCCACGTACTAAGGAATCGACAATACGATTTGTAGCGAGTCAGAGAGAGCTCGATCCTGAGACAAGATTCTTGTACCTTGAAGATGAAGAGAACAAGCACGTGGATAACAAAAACGAGTTCATGCTCGCAGTCAACGCGGAAGATCTGTATCAGGCCATCGATTGTCTGGACATCCTCACGGTCTTCGTTGATTCTAACTACTTGCGAAGAGCATAAGAATGGAAAGGGGTGATCAGAGTACCACGGACCTTCTGATGACGCGTGAGACGTACAGGCAACAATACCAGCCACAGTAGTGTGATGATGCAACAAGTTCGAGCACAGGATAGTCGTGACTTTTGATCGTGTTTGCGGACATGAGCTTGCCACTCGGATGTCTCAATCTCAATCGCCGCTACAAGTCAATCAATACGTAAGCGAGGTGCTTGATAAGGATTCTCGTCAATACGTAGAGCAAGTTATCTAGATGAAAGAACTGTCTCTATCGCTTACTGTCTAAAGCAAAGAATCCCTAGTGACACAACGCGTGATCGATAAGCTCAGCTACAATGAAAGCGCTGTAGCGAACATCCATAGCTTTCAGGGCTGTGAGATGCTCAAAGAGTGTTGCTCATGCGGTCAAGATTGCTCAAGCAGTACGAGACAGCAGACATGATGAGATTTCTCGTAGTAGTTAGATGATGAAGGATAAAAGAGGCGCGTTTGATCATCCAGTGATGGCATTTGGAGAAACTGTCATCTGTCGTCACATCTACCGGAAAAGGCAACGTGAACAGGCATGGAGGATGATCGCCGGCATCACAAAACAGCATGTAGTGTGTAGCGTCAGGAGAAGGTTAGGCTGAGAAGACCAGAATACATTCACCTCTTTCTACTCTGCAATTTTCGATGGCCAGAGCTGCACCTGACACAAACAGACCAGTCACCCCGAGCGGATACAAAACAGCCATGGTTCATAGACACTCAATCTTGATGTGGCTCCCACCCGTACCGTAGTGTATTGTTCCAAGTTATCTCAACCCAATGGCGTTTGTCAATGTCTTGGGTGCCAAAGGATACAGTCGTCAGCGATTGCGGCTTCACCCCAAAACACAGCATTCTGGAAAAGCCAGCCGCCATTACATCGAATAATGACCAACGAAACCAATTACTTTGTAGTGCTAAGCCATGTGGAGAGAGTAGAGTTGGTCAAAACTGTTGCGCAGCTGCGTGTTGCGGTACAGCCGTAATCGCTAATGACTGTAGCATATTCGACTCTCGGCTTTGTAGAGTATTACCGTGTATAACAAGGATGATGCAAACGGTTCCTGCTGATCCAAGCTAAAGGCTGGCTGGAAAGAAAACCAAAAAAGCGAGCAGATCACGCCGGACAGAAGATTACTGAAAATCAGCTTCGCCCTGCCTGACTACAGATAATAGAGAGGCGCTGACATCGAGCAAGCATCCGCTGGTCTGAGAGATAGTATGGCATATGTAATGCTGATTGCTTCTGCAGGCAAACCTTTCGCTTGCCACAACAAGCACGCTTACCGCATGAGCACCTTGTGCCTTGCAAAACGCGGGAGCCAAGCATACGAATCAATGTGGCGGGCAGTACAAGGCAATGGCTTTTATAAAGAAAGATCCTTTGTGTCACAATAGATTTTGCTCCAACAACAGCAGAGGCTCTGAGACACCAGCCATGGATGCTATGACATTGCACAGAAATGTCCTTATCCTGAGGGGAAGTGTACCGTGGAGCTACATCCTTGGCCTACTCGACCAACTACTAGCGGAAGTGGTCGCGATCAAGGGCCTTGAATACACTCCGCAACCGTGGCAGGTATTCTCTTTCATCTGCGCCAGCGGCGACAAGAGGTACGTCCTGTCAAAATCGATCTGTGGCTGTCGCTCACACAACGCTGTCCACTGGCTGTGCTCCTGAGTCGCGGCCAGAAGAGCACAGATGAATGTCGTCAAGTTATGGAGCTCATCCACCGCAACTCTCGCTTCTTAGCCCTCGCTCCGTCCTCCTACGGCGCATACTCTGGTGCTCAGAGTGTGGTCAATGCTCTGAACAAGCACTTGTGTGAACCTCCCCCAGAAAGACGCCGTTGTGAACTGTAGGTTGACCGGCATCAGGAGTTCTTACCTGTGTACCAAGCTGAGCATCACCAGATTCGTGTGGAACTCTCACAAGGGTGATGAAGCCACTAATCACATCACATCTTACAGCTACGACCCCACCAGGACTGATGCAAAGGACTCGTCTGTCTCAGAATTGTTCTTCCAGGCACTCCGTGCTCGGGAGTACCCTGACGACGGGCAGGAGGTCATCGACTATCCATTCCCTGGCCTCGTCAACTCGGCTCAGACATCTGATGAGTTTCACGATAATCAAGTCTGTATTAGTTTGCGAGTTCCTGCAAGAGATGACCGCGAAACAGATTCTGAGCTGGATGTGCTGGGCAACACGGGCTTCACCTCTCATTTTCCTTTCATTGTCCCCCCAAGCGATAACGGACTCAAGATCGAAGGAGACACTCGCCTAGATACCGCCAGCACAACTCGCGAAACAATGCTCCAAAAGGCAGCCGAACAACTGGCCATGCAGTTCGACAGAAGCCCTAACAAGATGAGTGGAATGAAAAACACGACTGTAGTGAAACCAGCAGAGGTCAACAACCCAATTTGAGTAGGGAGAACACTTGAGAGTTTTCCATCTTCCAAGCTGGTGCGCTCAATGCATTTCTACCTGCCATGTGAAAAAGAGCACAACCCCTGCGATGTTGGCGTGTCCGATGCTTTGAGTTGCACAACCCGCCTATAGCCAACAGGGCTTGTCTAACGGACGCATGATAAGAATATCTGTAACGTCCATCCCTACGTAGCGCAAATCCAGGTGTGCTGCAACCGACCGATCGGCCCGCGAGAATCGTGAAGAAGTCCGTCATTCTCGCAAGCTGATTGGCAAGTTGCGACATACCAGGATTTGCGCCACACAGCGATGGTCGTTACGAGACATGATGTGAAGAGTAACGTACATCCTTTCGTAACGGAACAACCGCCGTAACGGACAAAATCACAGGTACTTTGACTTTGCAGCAACGCCATAGCCTGCAACCACCATGAAAATTATGTTAGCCTACCCAGGTATATACTAGGGTTGATTCTAAGTCGATGCATGCCCACCAATACAAAAATTACAATCGTGTAAACGTCTTCCCTCTGGATGTGCGAAGACACCTGCCTTATCTCAATTTTGCGCCTCATGACTTATAATGTTACCACCATTACTTTTATCCGTCGCAATATATCTATCGCTTCTGTACACGTCTATGTATTGAATGAAATAGTCCAGGCTTGCTCGCTAGCTGTAGGGACTGGTCGATGGACTGATTCGTGCGTGATCGCCACACGGTCTGGTACCTCCGTATCTGATGCACCAATCAGCAGTGCTGACATAATCTCAATTGCTGAGCTAACTAAATAGAGGTAAGCTCAAAGCAACAAGTCACCTGACGCCTTGAGCTTATTGGATAAGCATCACTGTAATACCCCCAACAATAGAATTTAGAGTGAAATAACTGCGTAGGCTAAGGTGCTAGCTAAGGCACGCAATGTCGCCACGAGTATATTGACGACTTATGGCCGCACTACTGCGTATTTTTCTGTCTGAGCATTAACTTAGCTATGTGTAGAATGTGTGAGTGAATACAATAAAAGCTTGCGTATGACGATACCTGGCTCAGCTCCACCAAGGCCATCAAGTGCCCAAAAAGGTACAGTAAACTGTATTGGCAGTATCTGGAGCTGAATAGTATATACGTGTGACATGTGCATATGGTTTGATAAGTAATCCTGCCTGTCATCTACTTGCTTAAAGAATAGTGTTCTGCTACGCCAGTGGTTCTATTACGAAGGGATGTACGTTAACTAGTTGACTACATATAAACTTATTCTTAACTGCTCTTTTACTAAAGCGTAAAGTGGTTCTGTTATAGTGGGAGTTTTGCTTATGGTGAGATTTCAAGTAGTTACCTATACTAAGATGGCTCTTTGTTCTACTAGCTACCGTGCTTCCATAAAAACAGTGTCTTGGCAATGTTAAGTATGCTCAGAGCCTATTGTTGAGACATCGATTACAGGCTCTCGTCCTGCATCTTGTACAACTATTTACAAACTTGAGATGATGATGGCATATTCCACATGTTTCACGTTCACCGTGCTTGCCATATGTTCGTTCCCATTGATGATCACATTCGCCGGCCAATTGACTGACATCCTCGTCTGCATCTTCTTCGTTAGCAATTGTATACCCTCCGGCTACGGTTGCGAGTCGCATGCGCATATCTTCTAAGATCTCAATGTTAGGATCTACCTCGGGTATTTCATTCTCTTCAGGCATCGCGATTCGGTTGCGTGGGCCATTTCCAGCTTTTCCGTTGGTGAGGAGGCGACCTTCATCCCACTGAGGGCAGGTGCAGGTCTTCCATAGCGTTGCGCAAAGGTAACAAAACGCCGTGCCGCATCGACATCTATCCCGTTGTCAGCGATGATTAGATTAATGATCTATTTCGGTCTTACCGCATATGGTAGCAGCCTGTGGTTAGCTCAACCAATGTTCTGCAGTTGGGAAATCGCTGCCACGCCTCTTCATTAGCCACTTCTATCAGTCGCTGTATTGATGGATCTCTTGGGCACACCCCATTGTGTCTTGGATTTTGACAAAGAGCGCAAGTTTCCTTCTGGCAAGCTTGGCATACTGCAGTATCAGCAGTGACATTATCAGGCTTGATAAATTCGCCACAATGTCGGTTACTGCAATATACAGGATTCGGCGTCGCCAGCTCCATATGTTTGTCCTCGTATTGTGCTATCAGTGATGGTGGACACAGTTGCTTGCAACGAGATATCGGCAAGATTTTGCCGCAACACCGAGGCGGAAAGAGAGTAGTGTCTGCGAGGCTAGTGCGAACTAGGTCACTCAAACACGTCCTGCAGTAAGCGTGAGTGGAGTCTTCTGTCGGACGCTTGCAGCAAAGCTCAAGTGCATCAAAGCGCGGATATGGCTCCATGCAGGCAGAACACAAGATGTGGGTTGTATGCTCGTCGTCATTTGATGAAGCTTTTGCCCTCCCTTTGCCTTTTGCCTTGAATTTGGAAGGACCGGCTTTGCCGTAGAGATCATGGTCCGACGCGGCAGCTAGTTTGGTATTATGTTCAGTGGGCTCGTAAGCATTGATTACTGCCAATGTCTCCGTCAGCAGGTCCATATTCTGCGTCGAACTTAGATCCTGATGATCATCGTTGGTCCTTAGTGGTTGCGTCATGTCGTCTCTCTTCGATGAAAGCGATCGCGTAAGGTGTTCATTAGCGATACCGCTCAATCTACACGCGAGATCGTGATCCTCTTCCGCCTGCCTCTCTTCTCGAAGAAATTCAGCAAACACAGCTCGATTGTCTTGATCTTGTCTGAGGAGGTCCATAGCGAAGACCTGGTCTTGTAGGAGTAATAAAGCGCGTTCCAGTTCATCCTGTAATGTCTTCCAAGCCGTCCACTGATCCCCCTCATCCGACTCTTGCAGGGCTGACTCGACGTCGGCGAGCTGCAACTGAATCGCCAGTTGTGCTGTCTTTGGATGAATGCCTACTAGTGCCATGATTTTCTTTGAAGCTGTATGCAATGATAATTGACGACCGATGAACGTATTTTTTTGTTGAGGCGAGACCATGCGGTTTTCCACGGTAGCACTATAGCCGAGGTTATCCATGCCCCGCACTAAGTATGTGCACGGACTCAAATATATGTCGCAGCTTGGCTAGCGAGATTTGTCCCCTGTTGTTGAGATTTGTTGCCTAATTACCGAAGTACCGAAAATGGGAGCTCTTGCGCTGCGCAATGCAATTCCATCGCGACACCACTTGTAACTTTTAGATTTAAAGCTGGAAACACGTTTCGCATACCTTAAAGCACCTCTCCTCTAAGTTTTGCGAATTTCTAAAGCGACAGGAACAAGTTAAATCGAGTTGAAGTTGGCGATTTCTTCTAAGATATCACCAACTTTGACATGCAATTGAATCACAACACAGACCAAATCTAAGCCTCGACTCTTCGAGAAGTTCCGTGGGACCCTAGAGTGTTATATAACGTTCAAAAATCCACTTACAGACTTGCTGGTATTAAGCTGTATAGATGTAAAGCAATTCGGTACTTCGATAAAGGACAAATCTTGCTAGCCTCATGATTGTATTAATAGAACAAAGACTGATAAAAAGTGCCAGAAGGAAGAGTCACATGACTGACTGGAAAAGGAGTCACGTGAACATTCATAACAGATGACAAAGCTGGGCTCGTTGCGCTAACCTCTCATCGCGGATTTTGCCAATTGCTCCAGTGACGGAGAAACTTTCTGATCGCCACCACAGATCACTATCTGGCATTTTAAGACAAGGATCTGAGACTACGATACCTAGAGCATCGCAAGATCACCGACAACGAGATTTAGAGTAAAATAGCTGCGTAGGCTGAGGTATCAGTTGAGGCACGAAACGTCGCCGCCAGCGTGTTGACGATATGTAGCTACACCGCTGCGTATTTTTCTATCTGAACATCAGTTGTGTGCAGGATAGATTTAAGTGAAAATAATAAGAGATTATGAATAAGTTCCCATAAGTTTTTCTGCGTCTCATCTACTTGCTTAATAGTGTTCCGCCACACCGGTTGTTCCGGTACAAAGGGATGTACGTTAGGAGGTGGACGTAAATTGCCGGAAGCTTTTCTGCTTCTGTCTTACTGTGTCCTACAAGATGATAGATGGCGCGATCTGTACCGTCTCTATATGTACGGTGACCGTGAAGACACTTCTCGTCCCACAGCATTGCTGTGTGTTCCAAAGCTCAAACAAGCTTAGCTATATTGTATCAGTACTGCAGCTTGAACGATAGCGCTGGCCACTAGCGATCAGAACTAGGGACGTTTCATGACGCTGCCTCGACGAACAAGTACAGCCGTCAGCGATTGCGGCTTCATCCCCAGCCACAATCGTGCAACAGTTTTGAGCAGCTCTACCTTCCCCATGCGGCTTCGTATCAGCTGTCTGCTGCAAAACTATCCGCCTGGTTGCTCGGTTGGCGATCTGATGATGCCAGATTTCATGGATGCTGCAAGCAGGGATACAGCCGTAACTGCCAGCGACTCTATAGGTGATGAGGAAAGGAGGAAACAAGGTGTCTGCAGCTTTCCAACACGAGCATGGGAAAGTTGGATCGTCATCACTCTGACACGCACCAAGCGCGATATGTGAGCAGAACTCTGGTTCTCGACTGGTCGCATAGCGACAAGTCCATACTCGAATAGGATGGCAGCACCAGGAAGCCCGCACAGACAAAGTATGTTGAGTACGGATGATGCATTCACGTCAGCAGCCTGACGGATTACTGTCAGCCATAACGCCAGGATTACCCAAGTGTAGATTCGTACTTATGTCTAGCTGACTAGGTAAGCCTTAAAGCGTACGGTCCATGAAATGAAGCCATACTGCCGATAAGGCTCTCTCGGACGAGAAGCGTCACTAACATGGGTAACTCGTTCTTGCGTAAGACGATGCAGTTGAGGAATTCCGACGCAGTCATGAATACAAACAAAGAGCTCTCGATGACTAACAGGCAGGTATGCTGACACTAGTAGGAGCTGACTGGAGGACAGACCTTTTTCTCTGGCGCGATGCCGGCAAAAGCACAGAGCCATGGCCATCCGCGAACAGAACCTCACCGCAAAGCTTCGACGGAAGAATACGTTGCCGATAGAAACACAATGTGGCCGCTGCAAGACGAAAGCTCTCTCACAGTCGATGCTACGTCATACGTCGACGACTACCTCCAGGCCGTCGAGTCTGAGCTATGTTGTGATAGCGCCCTCCTTTGCGCCGACGGCCCCTTTCCTGATCTGTACGGGGCGACAGTGAATTGGGAGCCAATGCTCCAGCGCAAGTACGCGCCGACCGAGCAGATGAGCAGCTCACCCTGCTCGTATACCGCTCCTGCTGCGGCGGGTATGTTCCGACCCTCGTCCGTACAGACTGCATAGGCTAACCTGCGTCGAGCCGATCGGTTGTGTCTTTCAGCCGCCAGGACAGGATCACCTGGACGCCACGCTTCTTCTTCTACCCACCTCTGGACAGATGGGAAAGCAGATTCCGCTAACGGTCATCTTCCAACTACAACTGGCATGTCATCTCTATGGGCGGACACACAGGAACCGCGTTTCGAGACTCCAGACTGCCTCGCTTCGCTGTTGGAGCTGGCAGGTGAAGAGCTCTCTAACGAAGCTACAAATAAGGGAGAAGTCTGGATATCGCCGCAAGACCTGATCCTCCGTGGCAGAAGGGACCCAGAATCGGTGCAGGCTCGAGACAAACATCAGAAAGATGTGCTAGGAAGATACGCACGAGCAGAGCAGGAGATTGCGTCTCTATCGAGGGGAGCCCTCCACGGCACGGTGAGCACCACGAGGCGCAAGGGAAACGCTAGGCCAAAGCAGTTGAGGGTCAGTCGTCGAACATGTCGTAGATGATAGCGATACACCATAGCTGGAGGACTGGTGTCGTCGGACAGATAGCCAATGCATTGAGATATCTCCTAAATGTGTCTGCCAATGCCCATCTTGGAGCAACTCTGTTGTTGAACAAAGACACGCGTTGCGCACCGCGAACACTCGCAAGTGCGCCCTATTCGGCAGTTGTGAGGTCATTACGAACAAACTCGTTGCGCGAGTACAGATATAACTTGCACAACGACCACGAAAGAGGCATGGGCGACTCCACTGAGAGATCCAACGACCCATACAGCACTGCATGACAAACGTGTATCGACTATGCGTAAGCCATTGCTCACAACAGGGCGCCGCAGCCCAGGGTGCCGGGGCACATCTTAGAATCAACTTCCTTTCTTGGACTGCATACAACTATTACGCGTGACCAACTTACCACGACGAGCACCCGTGGTGAGTGGCGATAGCGAGAGAGACGCTGCTCACATCGAAGGCTTGGTGCTTTGCTAGTAGAGATGATCAATACAGCAAGGGGTGTATGTGATAGAGAAGCACTGCATAGACAAGACTGACACGGTGTGTACGGTGTACGGCATAGCTTACATCTTACCCTCTTTTGCGAGCCGTAAGCAGACACATACTCACAATCTCACTCTGAGCGGTAACTCTTTCCAGGGAGCGCCGTGGGTAGAGGTCTTTACATATCATCCCTAGACTCGTTCTCCGCCTGCATACTGACAACACGGATTTCAGTCGATTCTCAAATGGATTTCGGAGTACACTCGAGGAAGCGCACGCTATCAGACACGGAGCCGGCAGACTCTCCCAGCCGCAAGAGGGCCAGGGCGTCACCCACAAAGCCCAACAAACCCGAGCTATACGTGAACTGCGCAGTTGCACCACAAGGCCCTAAACCGCAGTTGTTCATGTCACCTGTGGCCTTTTCCATCGATTCCAGCACAGTCATCACGAACTCTGCACGATCTGCGTATTCCTCCGCCAGATTCTACCAGCACCAGTCCTCGAACCAAGTATACGACTGCCATCAAACATACAACTACCCACCACCGAGCTACCCGGAACCCCCAGGTAGGTCACCCGCGGCTCCTTACTGGCCAGGCTTCTCAGGCTACCAGCCAGCCTGGACGCCAACACGAGAGTTGGACAACGGCTACGGCTTTGCGGACATGTGCCAGACAAGCGCCTATTATTCGACCTCTTCTGCATTCACCACTGGTAGCGAACACATTGAGAAATCGATCAGTGCCGCACGTGTGCGCGAGCCCGCGGTACTTCGGAACCAGACTGGCGACACCCAAACTGCCTACTTCGTATCTTGCCTACTAAAAGTCAAAGAATCCCTAGCCGCACAACAAGGTGCCATAGCCGCACAACAAGGCTCCATAGACGAAATGCTGCAGCTGACAGCTCTGCTGGGTGACCACCAATGAGATGAGATTGCCAAACTGTAGTGGGCGTTGTATGCTTTGTATAGCTGATAGCTGAGTTGGTGCTGGACTTTGTCGTCGGTTACAAGTAGGCGGCGTGCGGGATTCAGAGGATGTGTTTTCGGGATAACAACGCCTTGCATTAACTGAATGGTTTTCCTGCCTTGCCTCCTTGTGATGATCATGTCTAAAAAGTAGATCCACGTGATGATCGTGCATCTGCGACCATGGGTCAGTAGATGCGTGCGCCAGTGTTCCAAAATGTGAACAAGCACGGTAACTTCCACCGTTGTGTGGCGTAAATCTCAGTATATCGCAACTTACCAACCAGCTTGCGAGAATGACGGGCTTCTTCGCAATGCTCGCGAGCTGCTTGGTTGGTTGCGACACACCAGGATATACGCTACGTACAGATGAATTTCAATCAGAGTTTGACGTCTGTGCCAATGAACATCGTGGGAAGCGTCGGGCCACGCTAGTCGTGCTGCTTTGCGCATGACTGGGATATCTACAGTCACTAGCAATCGCGGCTTCACCAATACACGCAGCTGCGCAATGGTTTTCGATAGCCCCACCTTGTGTATATCCCTTAGCGCTAGATGTCTGCTGCAAAACAATCGTTGTAATTGGTCAGTCGTCAATCTAGCGATGACTGGTTTTGCGGAATGCTGCACGCAGAGGTGAAGCCGCAATCGCTAACGACTGTACCAGTCGACGAAGCACCTGGACATCTCGGAGGCATGTGGCTGGGCGCGTGCGGACTTGCCATGTTGTTCGATGCTTATCCTGCCTCGGGTGATCGAACAGGCTTACCACCCCTTTCCACACGAGTACACAGCCACCCAAGGCTGATGTCCTGATAATATGGCCTGCGTCTGCGTGCTGCTTACCGGATCATAAGCACGCGGAAGCCAACCCAACTTGTCAGCGTAATCTATATGAAACTGGTATAAGACTCAACACGAGCAGCCCTCAAGGACTGAGTATGTGACTCTGCAGACTTTCCCAATAGAGCAGGCCTGACCCTTGTTCTTAACTTGTCACTCACTATACTGACCCACAAGAACATATCCGGCAATCCTCGTCACGATGAGCAGTACCAAGGCCAAGGGAAGAGTGGCCATCCGCTCCACGCGTGGATTGAACAACAGACCTGTGGGTAGATCGAACAATCGATCTATGCGTGTGAAAAACTGCAAGACCCAAGAAACCAGTAACGCTCGTGTGATTCGGGCTACCTATGGCACTCGCAAACCCAGGTTACCAACAAAGCGACCGGCTGAACCTCGCTACTACCTTCGATCTAGCCTTACCGCCGCCAAGATGACCTGATCAACCGTGGCCACGACCAAATCAGGCTTTTGCTAAAGACGAGTCCACCACGACCGGCCTTGAACCGGTCTGTCGAGTTTCCCACAGTTGTGTCGTCTTCCATCTCAGCTATCATCATCCTTCCACTCTTCTATTTCTCATTGGCCGCATTCTGTAGCAACTACTTCGCGGGTCTCAGGCAACGATGATCAATGAGACGAAGACTTCACCAGCGCCGATTTGTACTCTCAAGATCCCGCGCGAAGGAAATAACGTCATAGCAAGTAGACTCATGAACCTAGCTGATGAGTAGAGAATACAACATCGTACTAAATGCTTTCGCTGCACATCTATGCATCTCTCCATGAAGTCGTAGGCGTAACTGTTGGTGGTACGAAAGCGCAGCTCCCTGGTCCCTCTGAGTTAAGTCACGATGAGACTGACTCACTATCAGCGATTTATAACATGTGTGTGGCAACCCAGTGCAATAAAGAGCCTGAGGTCTGTCCCTGTGTGGCAAAAAACCTTGTGTGCCGAAAACAGCTAATAGGGCCTAACACCGTATCAGAACAGACGCTGTTCTCGTTCCTTGAATGATCATCTCCGGCATACGAGGTTTTCTGCAACACAGAGACGCGCTTTATCCCTGAGCGGTACACGGGAAGGCTCTAACAACTGGACCAGCTCTCACTCTTCCTTAGGCGACGATCGATTCCAGTCGGTCGACCTTGACGGACAAGAGTGCAAAGAGGAACCTATATTGATCTTCCGCCACCTTCCATTGCCCAAACCAGGGGACTGTGCAGTGTACGGAGTGGGTGATCGACCTACATGACAGGAAGTCACAAGACCATGCGGATTTCCAGGTGACTTGAAGGAAGATTCAGCAACACTACTCAATTGATTCGCGCTGCGGAAACTTCCAATCATGATGTTCTGACCAGTACTGGCTATATGACGGTACATCTGGACCATACCACGTCGTGAGACTGTCTCCAGGCAAGCTCAGCTACTGGAATTCTGGCATTCAGCAGTACAGTGATTAGCGATCTCGATTCCATCCCTTCAGGTAGCATTCAAAAAATCCAGTCGTCGTTGGGCCAAAGATTTACCGATAACAACGATTGTTCTGCGGCGGCCATCTATCATCAAGCCATGTACGGAACGTGAGCCAGTGTAGAATTGATGCGCAGCTACGTGCAGGCGCTAAGGACTGTGCTCGGTCAGCTTACGTGGCGTTATACCGTCACGTAGCCCAAGTGAACATCAGCCATGGGAGTTGCTGAGCGCGTAGGAAAGACTGTCATCAGCCCATCATGCTCACTCGAAATCACTACCTATAAGCTACTGTATCGTGGCAAAGTATAGCTAGTCTTGGTAGCTCTCGCACATCATCTGGGCGTACGCAATTCATGAACCTGGGATCACATATTCTTCTCACCGGCGCATTGCACTCTCCATCTTGATAGCCGTGGTCGCTGAGCTGGATATCTAAATGATGACTCTTACGTATTAGGATGTCGAATGGAGTCACACACAAGCTGATTCACCCTGCGAGTAACCAGGGTGTAGATACAAAGCACAAACGGCACTTCGCAGGTGAGCGCTTCGTAAAAAGAAACTTCACAAAGCACTCCTCTGCCTGGGTATCTGACATCGTTTTTTACCAACTCAGAAGAACAACAACGTCTCCAGTGAGGCATGCCAAGCATGGTAGGATTCGTCATACTGTTTCCATGAGCGTATGATAACGATACATAGTGCACAAAAAGACTGGATAATCGACAAGATAACCGCAGAGAGCTACGAGAAAGACAGGATAATCGAAGAGAAAGAGGGAGAGAACCACAAGGCCGACATGACAATCCAGCAGATGCTACTCGATTCCAAGCAACGAAGGCGCGAAACCGAAAAGAAGGAACTAGAACTAAATGAGTACACAGCAAGATGCGAACAGGATCACCGTGAGATATCAAGTAGATTAGAAGTGGCTCTGGAGTCGCTCATCATAGCAAATGAGAAGATTAAAGATCGAGATGAAGAATTGCAAGAGATTCGAGATTTACACGCCAAGTCAGAGGAGGCTCGCAAGAATCAGGAGGCCAAGCTCAAAGACGCCACGGAAGAGATCGAGAGACTCAGATCGCGTGGCGGGAGACCATCTACTAAGACGTCCACTCCGGAGAGCACGAGGGCACTCGACGGATTGATGCCCGAACCTTTCATAACAAGAGAAGAGGGGAGCGACAGTCCAGAAGGCGCCCGGTCTGTAGCAACAGGTAAGGATGATCCTTCGAATTCACCATCTAGCACACAGGTTCATTCAGTTGAGGAAGGACTACGCGGGACAGACCTCGATGGAGATGCTGATATAGCAGACTCTGTGCAAGAGCTCGTGGAAGATGCTGGGGAAGATGCGCTCCCAGTCGTGAAAGTCTCCATGAAGCGGGGAAGGATTGGCAAACAGGTCATCCGTGAACCAGAGCAGCCCCACATTTCGAAAGAGCCCATGCCAAGACCTATCCTCCCTCCTCGAGCCGGTACAGTAATCTAGCGCCAGCACAATGCTCCTGGAATAGCGGGCAGTTCTGTCCACTTTCCGTCAGGAACGGGCGAAGAGGAACCCAGGGAAGCAGACTCTCACAAACGGCAAAAGACTAAGGATGACATGATTTAACAGGAACATGAGACGCAAGAGCAAATGGCTATCTGCAGGCGAGGCAGATCCTCCGAGAAAGCTCTCCAACGCCGGCGAAAAGGTGGAAAGACACCCTCGACGTTGCATAAGGAATGGACGTTCGTGCCTATCCAGTTTGATTCCGTAGGTGGCTCGCATTCCCAAAATGCATTGCTACCTTCCAAACAAGAGGACACCGACTTCTGACACCAAGCATCGACTACCATGCAGACTGGCGGACTCAGTGGCCGACCTGGAATGCATAGAACCAACCTTTCTTGCCTGTCTGCCATTTTTGAGTTCCAGGGGCGTTCAGAGACCGTAAACGTACTGGGCATTGTAGTCGCAATTAATGGCAACACTCCCCGTATCTCGAATGTCTCGAGGAAGGATCTGCCTCCCATTGCGGTAGAAGGAATCGCCCTTGAGACGAGAGAAGCGAAGCAGATGTGTGGTGGTGCAGCTATTGGAAATATGGCAAACGTTGGCGAAGGTGACTGTCTCCTGCTACAAGATTTCACTGTGTGCTTCGAGAAGGGTACTGGATTGCCTCGACTTTGTAGAGAGAATAAGAGCAAAACCCTCTTGGGAAGCTGGCGGGTGTGGAAAAAAGATGATGAGCACTGCGCGCGTGGCGATGCAACCATCGGCACAGACGAGTAGCATAGATTGAAAAAGCTACGACAAGCAACCACGGCGCTACATGGTATCTCCTCGAATGATACGGAGAGCCTTCCGAAACGATCCATCCTAGGCAGGAGGATGCCTCTCGACGCGCGAAATGGACGCGATATCTCCCATGAACCGTTGCAGCACCGTATATGGTGTTTGGTCAAGACAGAAAAGAGACAGTTCGAATTCGAGTTGCTGTCTGGCTGCCAGACGAAGATGGGTGCAGGGGGTGTTCGATATGAGGACAAAGACTGGGGGGAAGGCATAAATCCAAAAGCAGACCAGGCATGGTTAAGGTTCTCAACGCGGAACGGGTGGTCTGGAGATTTCTATAAGCTGGAAGCTACAGCCTGTCTCGAGGAGAAACAGGAAATCACAGCCATATTGTCTGCCAAGGGATGTGTGAGCGAGACTGACAAAAAAATCACGCGACAGATGCACGGATATCTTTCTGATGAGTTGATACGGGTGCCTATCAGCATGTTTCCAAAATGTAAGTGCTCGGCAATCGAGCTGTGTCGAACAGTACCTTTGGAATCCACTGAAAAAGAGAGTTCTCGACGCTCTACACGCACTGTGTAGCATGATGGCTCGGCAGCCGACCTTCGCGTGTGCATACGTGGGAGAACGAGAGACCCAGCCGTGGCCCGGACTCAGCATTTCAGGGAGAAACTCTAGATACTCAAGTCTTGGCAATGCGCAAGTCACCAGGCTGAGTTCATGTAAAGACCTAGGGATAATGGACTGACATGGGCAAAAGAACGTCACTGTGGTATCCGTATGTAACGCTAAAAGCAGTCAGGATCAATTAACAAGCACCCTTGTGCAATATAAACGACGTGTTTTCCTTGCCTATATGGCAATATTTGGCATTTCATCTTTTGAGTGGTGCGAGAGCTCAAGAGATTCTGTTAGATGTGCAGATGGCATTGTGTCCATAAACAAAGAATGAGTCGCGATATAAGATGGCTAATGTGTCTCGCATCCTCAAGACGGCCGCCGATCATCAGTGTATCGATGGCAATCTACCTGACTGGTGAGCTGTGCGGTGCCCGCATATCACAGCATCCATTCTCGTCATCGGATCTTTTGTTCTAATGGCTTCTGGGTCTTCGAGCCCTCTGTGTTGATGTTCAACACTATATTCGCTCAAAGTATCAGTAGACTAGATGGCGGATCGAGGCTGTCCCAGGGTCTTTCTTGCCTTCGCTTCAGCAATCGAGCGACAAGGCATCTGTGAACATTTGCGCTTCTTTCACTGCTTTAACCGATACTTTGATTTGGTCATCCCGAAGTCTTTCCATTCCCATGCCATAGTCACTTTTCCGGCTGTGATCACGCTGAACGGGCTGGGTGAGAACCAAAAGCGCCAGCTCTGGCTTACAGATCGCTGGCGACCGGATGCAATAGACAGGGGTAAGAGTGGATGGAAGAGCCATTGATCAGTACCAACATCCCGACCTGTGTGACGGAAATCCCGGTGGGCCGGAATGAGCCAATAAGATACAGCATTTCGCGGGAATGCTTACTGACTTTGCGCGCTTATTGGCTATTTTCGGCCCACCGGGTTTTCTGCTTCATGGGGAGGGAGGCTACTAGCACGATCGCAGAACGTGAGTCAACTGAAAGTTACGCGATCTGTCTGTCTTTCCGTTCCATGACCGCGCGCTGGTTCGTATCCTCATGGCTTACCATGTGTCACCAGAGTAAGGAATCTTAGTGAACGCCGTGATCGAGATGTCATGGTTCTGAGATAATCAGTACATCAGCGAATCAAGTAAGCAGAATCGTGAGTCATGATAGATCGTTGATGAACTAGAGATGCTACCATGTAAGACATCAGCGTGCTCGCGAAGACATCAGCATACTCACCGCGTCTTTGACCAGAGATGTAACATCACATGCTCTCATCAGTCTGATCCTAGTCTTGCTGAACACATAAGAAGTACAACAATCCGGATGACACAGCCGTCCGCGGCTGCCACGGATCTAGACGTACGTTATGTTTGCTGTCGTCCAGAGCCCAAACGAGATCTCTCACCCCTCCCCTTCCGTGGAATATCCGCCTAAAGTGATGGATACTCCGTCGTCAAAGGCAGCGCAGAGACACAACCCTCCACGCGCGTGCTGCCAATCGGTAACCAGCTATGCAGAGATCGATATAGAAGAACTTCCCGAAGCCCCGAGTGAGACGACGTCCGGTCCTTGCGCCGCAAACGAGAATCCTGTGGGTCCAAGTAAGACGGGTTTCGATCCATACAATACAGACGAAAGCGACGAAGATTGTGAATGTGGACTCGAGTGCGAATGCAAGTGCAACATAAGTGTCGTCGACGAAGACGAAAGTGATAGACCTGACGATGACTACAGCATAGATGGAGACGAGGATAGCGCGTACGACTCAGAGATTAGCGACACTAGTTCGTGCGGCCCATTGTCAGTTGAGGGCCTAGAAATCGCGGCACAGTATCACAAGGCTCCTGTTGAACTCGGCCTCAGCAAGACCAAGCCTTGCGAAAGTAAGCCTTGAACACACGCCGCGTCAGACCTAACGGCTTCCCCTTACAATCAGCAAGTGCCACATCCCCACCTCGTCATTCGAGACTAGCAGCTGTCAGCTTCAGATCAGCTTGTACGGCTGCGAGATATCGGTCGTACAGGCATGGCTTTGCACGAAGCAGACACGCTCGGATACATCTCCAATGGGAGATCAGTAGCTTAGGGCAAGATGGGTGGGCTCATCGCAAGCACCACAGGACTAAGACTGTGCTGAATCCCTAGACTCATACATGGCCCGCTCGTTAGATCCCTGTTTCTGAACCAGTACATCTATGCTAAATGACATAATTATATGTTTGTTCTAAGCAAGTTTGTTATTCAGCACGCTTCAGCAGTTCGTAACAACAATCTCTCACGCAATCATTGGCAAGACGTCATAGTTTGCCATAACTCGAGAATTAAAAAACATCTTGTTAGTTCGTCGTCTTCACTCGTTCACTATTTGACGATCATCGAAGCGTACCTGCTCGAGGTCTCTCTCTTTCAAAGCTGATCTCCGACCTCCATTCCTACGCAACGAGCAATCTAGTGGGCCGGCGTCAGGCAATGAAACATTGGGTCAGGCTGAGACATCGATTACTTGTGCCTTCTGATTGCCTGGTTTCGGCCCACCGGGGTGCTCGCTGCAGAGAGAGAGAGAGAGAGAGAGCGAGAGAGAGAGAGAGAGAGAGAAAGAGAGAGAGAGGTTACGGGGCTTTCTACAACACAGAAACAGACTTTACATACAATATTCTCTATGTAACAGTGGAAATCACACACTCTTGGCTAAGGGGTCGATACTGGTTGCTGCATTAGGTCATGTAAGGATCATTGTAGCTGCAGAACTCATGGTCTTCTTGTGTAGTCACAAAATATTATTAGAGTGTGGTTAACGCCAGTAAACGATGATTTGTATTTGTATTCAGTCGAAGATATCTGCGTTGGTGGTCACCTTCGATACATGCTCTATTCTGTTTCGCTTTTCGACGGCTGCCAAGGTTGAAATCCACGTAGGAAGAGTAAGGACCAGTCACGAACTCTACCTGATGAACAACGAACGAGCCGAAGACTCCTTCTCCAAACCGCCCACGGCACAACGACATCAGGCAAAGAGACAGGGTCGCTATATCAAAGATACGACATATCAGTGGTAGTCCTGCTTTGCTCGGTATGAGCACCAGCATCATCTTGGGTAGTGGTCTTGTATTTCTCCGCAAGGGTTCCAAGGTTTTCATGGCAAATGCTCACGAGCTGTACGATATGGCCTTTGAACTCTTGCACGTCTTTGGACATCTTCGCTTCGAATTCCTGCTGAACACGTTGAACCGTTTGTTCAAAGGACCGGCCTGCATTCTCTACCGCGGTGGTGTTATCCTGTGCACATTTTCGTATCTTCGCTTCTTGTTCTTGTTCGAGCTCTTGAAGCCTTTGCTCAAAGGCACCCATTGCATTTGCTACTGTGGCGTTATGAAATTCAGACATGTCGAGTAGATCCAACCGGTACTGCTCATCAGCCCAATTGGAAGGCCTTGTGTTCATGTCGGACGCAGACAGGCTACTTTGACGGTTCAGAAGGACAGACGAATCTTGTCTCAAAGCTGAATTTGAGTGCGGCTCGAGCATATGGCGTTTGCTTCCTCCAGGAGGTACCCATTGCCTCGTTTCTAGATCAAGAGACAGTTTTCTTATAGTACCCTCGCTTGTATGACCGTTTTCCTCCTCTTTCTCGTCTTTCTTCTTCTCCCTCCTCTCTTTCGCCTCTTTCTCCTTCTTCTTCCTCCTCTTCTTTTCTTCTTTCGCTGCGACATTCCCCTCTCTCTTCTTTTTGCGAAGCTTAGTTTCCTGCATTCCATGCGAGATCTCGGATATCATCGAACTTGATAGCAAGTCTCTTCGTTTGTCACCCTCTTCGCTCAGCGCTGAAGGCATCTTTACTTCGAGGACTGATCCTAGAAGCTTGCAGTCCGCTTCTTGTAAGTTGAATGTATGTTTACGGTGATCAATTAGCAGACACGTACGTATTGCATATATGCTGAATGTATCTCACACCGTCTGACATGTCATCGCTCTGACCAACTACCACACTCAGCGTTCTGATCAGCTCCGAAGATGTCAAAGCAGTATAAAGCGTTTTACCTCCAACAGAACTCCGATGTTCATCTGGTAAGCAGATGACTGGGCCGACAAGCGCTAGGCAGACTAGGCTTATGGGGAGGCTGTTCACGCCTCGTCAGCTTTCTCACCTGATGACAATAGTTATTTAGTCTCAATCGCGCCTCTTCATAACAACGCCAAGACTCCCATTCGCCATGCTGCTGATCCAGCCTGCTCCGCTGGGACTCGCCTGCGCAACGCTTGCTGGTACGCTCGCACATGTGATGCTGGAGAACCCTGTCCCGTACGGTCGACCCACGCTGAACAACTCGCCTCTGGATGGCACTGGCACAGACTTCCCGTGCAAGCTCCGACCTGGTGTGTACGATGTGACGCAGATGAACTACTGGACGGCTGGCGAAGCGCAGACGATCCGCTTCGTAGGTTCCGCGGTTCATGGCGGCGGATCCTGCCAATTTTCAGTATCTCAGGATTTGCAGCCCACCAAGTCTAGCCAGTGGAAAGTGGTGTACAGTGTGGTCGGAGGCTGTCCTGCCAGTGCCGAGGGCAACTTGCCAGGAGGTCCTTCGAGCCGTGTGCCAGACACGTTCGAAGTCACGCTGCCCAAAGAGCTGCCGAGTGGAGAGTATACCTTCGCCTGGACATGGTTCAACAAGCAGGGTAACCGTGAGATGTACATGAACTGTGCTCCGGTTACTGTCCGCGGCGGAGGAAGCGACCCTGGCTTCCTTGCATCGCTTCCTGACATGTTCGTCGCGAACCTGCCAAATTCAGCTTGTTCCACCCTTGAGAACTTTGATTACGCATTTCCAGATCCTGGAGGCGCTGTGCTGACTGGGAGCCAGGTAAAACCTGCCACCGAGCTCATCGGTGCTGGATGCGCTTCTATGACAGCACTCGGTAGAGGATCGGGGACGGCTGGTCCTGCAGATGCCTTCTCAATCAGTTCGCCCGGACAGCAGAGCGCGCACACACTTCTGCGCGAAGAGTCGGCGGCCGCAGCTTCTGAAACTTCTTCTGCAAACCAGCCCCGCAGTCCAGCAGCGACAACTCTTGTTGCCGGAGAGACGACAGCTTCCGAGGCCCAGGTTACCCAGGCACTGTATCCCCCGGGACCGGTACCAATGTCAGGCGTAGTGGCAAGCCCACCGGCCACATCGGAGACATGCGTGCCATGCAGCTTTCCGAACGAGGTTGTCTGCATAGACAGCGACCACTACGGGCTTTGCGATCTTGGCTGTGCACGTTCGCAGTCACTGGCTCCAGGGACAATCTGCAAGGACGGCCAGATCTTGAGACGTGATGATTGAGCGGCCTTGGAGTTTGCCTTTATGGGAAGCGCAGGGTTGTTGATTCGATGTGGCAGTGACTGCGAGATGATGTGGAGGTAGAACCAACATGGCCCAGCGTACACACCTTGTCGCAGGCCAAGCGCTGTCGGAAACCTTGCCACTACTAACACCGTGCGATGTTCTTTATATAAACTCAGCTACAATACTACGAACGATAACAACACATAGACTCTCCTCTCACTATTTGGCCTACAATACCCGCACCTAGCCGTAAGACACGTGTATTATGTTTCCAGCGTAGTATGCTCTCAAACGCAATTGGACCAACGTGAAAGCGCAAAGTGATTGACATTCTGACCTTACCACATGACGAGTGATCCAGCCGCCTGCACCCAGCCGATGAGGGCGCAAAAGTAACCTGCCCTGCGTAACGAGCAATTTGGTGTGCCGAGAAAGTGCGCCATCGTCACGTTTCTCAAGACGGCTGCATTGATGCGAACAGTATGATAAACTCATTGCCACGGTAGAGAATCGATCCCCGTTTGTTGTGCTAAGTCGAAGGGAATGTTGTATACCGAGACCCGCCGTCTATGTAATCTTGCCCGTTCTCGGCACAGGATTTTTCTTCACCTTGGGTGGGATGTTCAACTTGGCAGGTATCCTGACCAAACTGGCGCCACATCCCATTGGCCGATCTCGGCCGGCTGAGCTGTTGGCCGCGCTGTCAAGACGTGCGGGAAGTAAGAGTTGTCGTATTACTCAAGCTAGGCTTCTGACTAGATAGTGGCGCTATGCGGGTACGTGATCAAGACCACATGACCGTTGCCTTCATCGCCCGTCTTGACACGCGCAACTTGGAGGAAGAGGCTGAGAATCAAACCACACGATACGCCCTCTCTCCGACGTTCTATACTGAGCGCGACAAAACTGACCTAAGCCGTGCTTCACACAAGCTGTCACCGGGCGGCCCAGAGAAGCATGTCCAACTATCCGATACTCTTGTCCTCGTTTCCCCCGCCGAGCTCAGCAGGCACTTCATTGACCGCTGGTATGTTTTTGTAGTCGGTCTGTGCGAGTAGTCCAGCAACTGGCTGACGCCCGGTGCGGGCTTTGCGCACAAAGAAGAACAAAAGGCCCGCGCATAGCGCAAAGACGAGGATCACCCCGATAGTGATTCCAGCGATAGCCGCTGTGGGAAGCCTCGGAGACGAACGATCGGTCGATGCGGGGTCTCTCTCTGAGCTGGCCGCTGTTGGGGAGGCGATTGTCGAAGACGCTTCATTAGGAACGGGATCCCCAGGTGCCAGCTGGAAGTCGGCCCTGGCTGCAGCCAGCACCTGTTCATGGAGCGTTTGTGTGCCATTCGGATTGATGACGCCGACCATCTGCTTTCCTTTGCATGAATCTGGGGCAGCACAGTAGTAGAAGATCGGCTCGGTGCTGTCGATCGTTAGGTTCCAGTGGGTAATCTGGCTCCGTTAGCCAGCAGCCTCGAACTGCCGAAACTGTCTGGACTGCTCACATCGCTGGGCGTCTTCACCCACTGCGTCTCCGACCAAAACCCTGTCCTGTCTCTCCCAGTGTATTCGTAAGGAACACATGCGCTTCCATACTCGGCCCGGGCTACAGAATGGTCTGGGGGGTAGAACTCGAATGTGATGATGTCTCCAACGGAGACATTGGTTAGCTCGGCGGGCTCGAAGTGGAAGCCGCCTGCGCCAGCTTTGACCATGTGGACTTGGGCGCCAGCGGCGCTGGTTTGGGTTGCAACTGGTGAAGCCGAGGACGCCATGCTCGGAGGTGAAGTAGTTGATATGGCGGAAGACGTCGCGCTCATCTGGCTCTCCGTTGTCTCTTGTGCAGGACTCTGTGCCAGAACAGCGACTAGTATGAGTGTGAGTATCGCGGCCCGAGCCAGTGGTGTGGACATGGTCGATGCTTGCGTTTTGCGGTGCAGGCCGGCCAGCGGGGTGTAACACGAAACCGGTCGCCGTGATGTTGAAGAGGCCAACGATCGATAATGGCTGCCTAGCTGCCACGGATAGCTGACCATCCTTGCGATCTAGATGTGCCAAGGCGTTCTCATACATGACTTACATGCTCACTCGCATCTGCGAGTCTCATCACCGACAGTAGATAGCACCAAGGTGTGGGGGACGATTTTGGTTTGCCAGCTTATGTAGCCTTTCCACTAGGATCCATGATCGGGGCAATATCGTAGCATCAGCTGCGCAATTGACGGCCGTGTGTCTTACTGGAGTGGAAGCCACGTCTTGCTAGAAACCGTCGGCAACGATGCCATCGTTGTAGAGCAGTATCTCCTAAGGCAGACAGATGACACCTTCCGGGGACGAAATGACCTCACCAAAGGTGTTCTTGATAAAGCGTGTACGAGATGTAGACCATGCGACATCAGCTTACTTGTCAGATTGTTGTTTAGTCGGCTGTGTCGTGCTGACGGTTCGCTTCTAAATCAACTGGGAAAATGCTCGATGCGTGTCCTTGTTCCTGCCAATCATGCGCTTTGATCATTGGCTGTAGATAGCGGCAGAATGAAGCAGAGAAGAATATCGCATAGAGCTAGACGCGATCTGCTCGTGAATTCTTGGCGCTCACTACGTTGTGTACACTTTGCGCCTTGCCCTTTGTGTCGCTTTTCGCATTGAGTGCGGAACTACTGCCATGTATTGCGTTGCTGTCGCAAAAGCAAGACTTTTTGAATCTTCCCCTTGCATGCAAGCATCTGCGGTCTGCCTCCGAGCCGGAGCCACTCCATGGATAGAGCAACGTTCTTCGACACGGCCACTTCTTTCTACCTTTCCCCAGACGAATGATCTGTCAACCCCATCTGAGCAAGCATATTCGAAAGCTGCGCTCCGATCTTGGGCCACAGGTAGCATCATCACAGATAACGACCCTAAGCCGGACAGCATCTTACACCAGAACCATAAGCAGTAGGACATCAGAAGCGTTCGTGGCACACAGCTCACCAAAGCAGATTACCTCCTACTCATCCAGGCTGCAAGAGACATTGGAGTGATCGAAGAAGTCGCACCGCTCGACCGCAACACCTGTAGTCCCGGTATAGTTGACGAGGCTACATGCATCACCCCCCTTTCACCAACTCTTAGAGCCGCACACACGTTCGATCGCACGTTTTACGAATGACTGCGAGCAGGCTGCGAAGACTCACTGGTCGTACCGTCGTTAGCGATTACAGCTTTACCTCTATACACAGCTGCGCAACGGTTTTGAACAGCTCCACCCTCCGTGTACAGCTTGGTATCAGCTGTCTGCCGCAAAACAGTCGACGTAGTTGGTCAGTTGTCGATCTGATGATGACAGATTTCGTGAATGCTGCACGCAGGGGTGAAGCTGCAATCGGTGACGACTGTACGCTAATTACCAAGGTTCAGATAGGCGTGGCGATGGGATGAGTGAGCTTCAACAAGTACCACTGTGTCACTCCTCTCAAGGTATTGTCTATGGCTTCTGCCATAAGCCCGAGCTCCTTCTTTACAGAAAGCGCACCTCATCCAGAAGAGCCAATACTGCCTACTGAAATCATGGAGCCAGAGTCGACTGGTTTCAGAAATGTCGCGACATCAGTATAGATATACACCACAAGCTACAAACCGAAGACTTCTACGGGCATAGCGGACAGTGCCGAAGCTCCCACCATGGTTGTAACGCGCCCTTGGATTGGAGCTGTGTCGCGCCACATTGCTGTTTATACCAAGCCATACAAAAAGCTGTATCCATCTACAGATATTCTCGTGATTACTACCTCGCTGATCGATATTTGCTTCCGCAGTTCAAAGTCGAAGCAGAAGCGTCCAGCGTCTGCTTTGGAGATTATGCTTCTCGATCAGCACCTCATGGTGCATGCATTCGCTGAGATGGGAAGCAACAAAACTCACGAGCCCGCACAAGCTTCTGAAGTGGGTGAACACGTCAGTATGCCAGTGAGGGCATTATGCTTGGATAGTACCCCAGTAAGCCACACTATCGCCGGTTCTGTAAGGCTTCCAGCAAGCCACTCCCGCCGTGGCTTGTGGTAAGGCCTATCGGTCATGTGGTTGGTAGCATCGTTCTGGGCTGCAAGTAGAACTTTTATGCTCATGTCAAGAGATTCGAGCACAACGTCGTTAGCAAGACATGGGGCCGGCTACTCGACAAAACCTTGTGGAGTCTTACAATGCCACGGTGTTCTCTGTGTTTCGAAAGGGACGAACCCGTTCGCTCCAAAGAAATAGAAGATCGTGCTGCAGTACTGAGAAGTTTGGGTATACGAGTGAAAGCTGTCAGCTTCAAGACTAGCGGGCATGCACACATGGAAGACATAGTCTAGAGAAACACAAATCAGCAATCTTCGACGATGACAAGGTCAGTCGATCTTGATAAGACAAAACGAGTCGTTGATCTGGACATCTATCACCATACTGGCAGCATAGCTGCAAATCATTGACTTGACATGGTTGATCCTCATTGCTACAGTCATGATTGCATGTATAGCTCTTCGCATCACGATCCTTTCCAACCCACCAAGAAGATCATGTCTTGCCAAAACGTGACAACACGTCAAAAGCTCTCACAGCCCCATTTCAGCACTCACTTCACGCAAGATCGCAGCACCAGATACTAGCATACAACGCACATCCAATACGCGAGTAATCCATGGATGTCAGGATGTCTGCGTGGCCCGTCTGCCTGTTGTGGTTCCAGCCTGCCGACTGACTTGCGCAGGTGTCACCTAATCCAGGAAGATTGGGAATCTCGCAGAGCCATCCGCCTACGAAGACGTGTTCAAAATTGTCTGGCTTGCCGGGAGCTATCACCTGGGCTAAGGTACCTGGGCTGAGCTTATGGGTCTGGGCGCCATTTCCGGCCACAACGGTGTCCATGGCGTTGGTTTGTAGCTCGGGGTCATGTATGAGAGCGTTCATGCCTAGTTTGGTGCGCCACCCATTAACGATGTTCATATATTCCCTGTCATCAGGAATCGTAGAAAGCGCAGTGTGCGTTGGCATTGTGTATGTGGATGTCAGCGTAGTCGTTATTGTGAAGATGGGACGGGGTCGTTTGATACTGTTGGAGGCGCGAGGCTGGTCATGGTGGGCAGTTCTCGATACTTCAGATATGCCGGATGGAGTGGGAAGCATACTGACTACATCTGATTGACTCGAACAGACAGTGTACAGCGTGCTTTGGAGCGCGGGAGATGCAAGCATGTGGTCAGACTCATAGATAGTGGCAAGAAGAGGAGCAACCAAACTAGATATCGCTACGATACAAAGAGCAGCGGCAAGCATTGTGTGAATCACCTCGAGATCACAGAAGCGACGTGAGTCGTGTAGAGCAACAGATTCAAGCAATGGCGCTGGGATGCGGATGGCCTCAAGACTGGAAGGGCCTTGCGATGGTCCTATATAGAACATGACAGTGGGTAGCTTTATGCTTACTTAGGCTGCTGTGTGTCTTATGCATGTCCTAGTAGACGATGACAGAATCAGCAAAGTGATGCACTCGGACGCTGGCGCGCTGGTATGACCACCTGTGGTGCCCATCATCGTGTGATGAACCCCACAACGCATCTTCGACCTGTTGTCTTATTGGGTCTCGTCGTATGGCAAACAGTCGCAGCGAGAACGTCACCTGGCACAGAAGCATATCAACGTTCTACTCCACGTAACGCAAGCGAGAAACTTGGCGTCGAGAGAAGATGAACGTACCTCTAGCTTCGGAGGCCGAGAACGGCTCTTTTGTTTCTAGATCGCAGGTTGCCACGACTGTACCCTTAGTGCATACAGGCTGTATGTGGCACAAGGTCGCTATTGACACCCTATCATCTTCCGCATCGCTGATGTATGGAGACTGGGTCGCTGTGGATCCGGGACTACGCCTGTGTCAACATTGGTGTTTAGATTGAAGACTTCAACGCCGTCACGCAGCACCCGCACCGCCACAACTTCCGTGTAGCACAGTTCGAATGTGGTTCCTCCTCGTAGCTGTTCAGCGTCACTTCTGCTCTTGACTACTGCGCCTTCGAGGCTCAACTGCATCTCGTCACCGATGGTGATGTCGGCCATGGCTAGGGCCAGAGCGTCGGCACCGATGAAGCGAACTTTTACTTGCCCGTTTGCACGGCGAAGTCTTAGGCTCCGCTCTGCAAGAATCACAGCCATCTCGTGGCTTTTGGATGAGTATGGCCATTTTACCATGACAATCGCGCTGATATACTCTGGTTGGATGTTGTCTCGGTAGAGATCTACGATGGGTATGGGATGCATTTTTTGCAGGCTGTGGAGGCTTGGGATATCGATGGGAAGATGCTGTCTATTCTAGGCAAGAATGGACGCTTTTTTTATATGGTGCGTTCCATGCATGGTGCTTACGATCGCCGTGACTGGTCTAGTCAGGCGTAGGGACAACGGCGTTGGCCTTTGGAGCTGACAAAGTGATGACCGTATCCGTCTCTCCAGGCGACATCGAGCAAGATGCCTGGGCCAATAATCCATAAGCATGTTCTCATGCTCCAACGCATGCTGGTACCAGACCGTATAGTGGCTGATGACTCAAGCAGATGAACAAATTTACAGCACGCACAACCATCGGTCCGCACGCAGGAAGTCTGCCTCATCGATCCATTCGAAGGGAATTCTCTCGTCCGCTCCATAGGAACCAGTGCTACCGTAAGGTCCCTTGCTACTATGAACTGCTTCTGGCGACCAGTGCCCTGCGGAGCGTCTCTTCATTTCCGAGAAGTCACCGTGCACCTTTTTGAAGCCCGGCTCGAAGATGAATCCGGAGAAGAAGATCTCGACGTAGAGGCGACCTTGGACGGTGCCTCGCGAGCAGCGTTCTATCAAGCCCCGCGCTTGGTAAAGTAAGTCCCGAAGGGCTTCTATGGTGCCTTTCGTCCAGCGGCTGCCCTTGTGCTCGCAGATGTGGAATGCACGTACCTGCAGAGTACCGGAGAACCGACCCAAATCTCCAGAAAAGAAGTCTGCACAAACTGTCGGCAGCGACACAGACAGATTTTCCAACCGAGAAAGCCTCCGAAACATTTCACAGTAGTGCTGACTCGCACCAGAAGGAGATCCCGGGTGTGAATGCAAGAACCCATCTCGCGAACGCGGACTGTACTCTAGAACCCGCAGCGTTGCGGGTGCTGCCTCAGCCACTGCTACTACACTATCGATTGAGGTCGAAGAGTTGCAGGTCAGGTGAAACTCTTGTAGATTTGTGGCAGTGCTGGCGATCGCGAGTACATCGCTATCTGTGACGGGCATGAGGGTCGTGTTGCCGAAGATCTTCAGGCGGTGCAGGCAGCTAAAGTCTACCACGCGCAAGGGGCCGACATTATTCCAATTGGTTTTGTCGGCAATCTGCTGGGCCGACGGTTCGATGCACTGCAGCTCGAGGGATTCCAATGGCACGCTACGACCCGTCAGTAACCTCTGCCACGACGTGTGGCTGAAGTACCGGATGGCCGTCCATGGACACGACAGAGAAGTAAGACTGTCGCATGCTTCGAATAGCTCGTACAAGAGTGAGACTGTTTCGGCAGTGTAGAAACCATGGACACATACGCGCTTGATCGCGGACGCGAACCCGGGAAACGCCCTGCAGATGCTAGCTGTCTGACGCAGGGCGGCGAAGGGATCGCGGTAGACGGCAGTGCCCGTCGGACGGTCGATGAGTTCATAGAGCGGGTAGAGGCGGCGACGGGGGGACAGGTCAAACCATCGCTTCGCAGTCAGCATCATGCAGAGCATCATGCGCTCGAGAGTGACATTGGCCTACTTACCTCTGCGCCTCGCTCCTGCCGGAAGTAGAGCTCGCGTAATGCGTAGTCCAAGGCCCAGTGATGCCACTTTCTGCATACACATCGCAGTACGGAAGCGACGTCCCATCTTAGCTGATCAGAGAGGAGCGGTCCTCTTACATAGCGGTGTGAGTTGGTTGGAGACAACGGCAGTGTTGCACCTGATAGCCCATACGTGAACGTAGGACCATCGCGTGTGTTAGCCTTGACGACCTCCTCCAAGATCTGACAAAGAAGCTCGTGTGGTAAATTCTGCATGCTCGTCGTCTGTGACGATCTCGGTCGTCGAGGGAAAGTATCGAGGGTTCGGCAGGCGGCGTGCGTGAACGGCCAGATGGATGTCGAAAGTCACGAGCGGCGTGATCTATACTGCATGGCACAGCCTGTGCAAGTCCCTCAATAAGAGCAACCATATATCACACGATCCGGTGTTCGCCCCTGCAGTAGTGTCACGGTTGGAATGATTCCCGTCATCGCCGCGTCACTCTATCAAATCACGGGGTATTCCCGACGACGTCTGCACTTCCATGTTCTCCAACAGTCTACGTGACAGCATGTCCTAGCAATACCGCAAGCTGTCAGAACACGCATGGAAGTAGTGAATACCTGACAGCGTGATGGCTCGCAGAAATGCTTAGGTGGATGCCAAAGCCGGTCATGCGTAAGCTCATGAGCTGGCGCCAGGCCAACGGCCTCACTATGTGGATTTGATGTACACAAGATATTTGGTTTCGAAATGCATAGAAGCACAGCGAGGCAGGGTTTGATCATCGAGCTCATTGTTCTTTCGATCAGCATGTTCACACAGACCATCACCTTACTACTGTATGATGGGGTGCTGGCGATGGAGGGCACATGGTGGTGTCTTTTTACAGTCCTTGGCGATGGTGGCTTTACCCCCGTGTGCGGCGTCAACAAAAGCTGTCATCATAAGACCAATGACCTACCAATCACACCCGCTGTTCTGTAGCGAACACTTACTGCTTAGCTGTGGACCGAAGGTGGGACTTTTCAAGACTGTTGCGCAACTGTGTGCAGGGGGGGAGCCGTAATCACTAGCGACAGTACCTAGAGGCTTTCTCTACTCTAGTCCAGTCTTCATGCTCATTTCCTGTCCTCCGATACCTTCAAGTCATCACCGACTACGATGATCGCTGGCATGGGACCAGCCTCAGCATCAACGTCACCAGCCTTCTTGTTCCTGGTGAACAAGCACTTGATCTTGCGACGGCCCTTGCAGAACCATCCGCAGGCCACGACGATGGGCACGCCAACGACGTGTGGGATAGCAGCGAACCACTGTCCGGCCTGGCTGACGATACGTGCTATCCTGCACCCCGATCAGTAGTTCACTGATCAGACGTACCTTTGTGGTTGTATAGCGTAGTGGTATAGCGTAGTGGTATAGCGTAGTGGTATAGCGTAGTGGTGTGGGGCTGCGTTCTGACAGCAGTGCTGACTCGGCGCTAGAGTCGTCTCTCGACGAGATATGCTTAGCACATCACCCATCATCAACGTAGAGCGTACATCCGCCCCACTGTGAACGACCAGATATCGAGCTGCACTGGATAGCGCTGTATAACTTTGAAAAGCGGGACGAGGTGATGGTGCTGTTATACATAGCGAACTTTCACTGACACGCAAAAGATGGCCACCTCTGCTCCTCCTCCTTGAGCCGCTTCTTCCCGTACCCTATCCTTTCCTTTTACCAAAAGACTTGCAACTGCACGTCACTCGGTCGAGTACCGCCGAGAGATGACGCCTTACAGCCGTCGCAGCGTTTCCCTCGACCGTAACCAGCCTCATACTCGTGACCCTTTGCGTCTTTCAGATAAGACAAGTAACCAGGAATCGCACCAGTTGACACAAAAGATGCTTGGAAAACCGAAGAAGCCTTCACAGACACGATACGCTGGAGTCTACAACGCGCCACGGCTGGGGCCGATTGACGGGCGGAGCATTGGCATCAAACCATCGGTGACAGTATCTTCGCTCGCTCTGTCGTCTGCGGGGTCTCTGTCGTCGAAGGAGAGCAGACCCCGACAGCGAACGCTGACATTCTGCCTCCACTGGTTCACGGCGTATCGGATACTCATCGGACTCACCTTTGTCGCTAACGTCGCAGTGCTCGTTGCACACATCGGCAACAGTCGCTATGAGCGCTCTCCTCTTTCCGCGTCTCTGATCGCCACGGCCGCCAATATCTTCGTCGCCGTCTTGGTACGTCAGGAGGACCTTATCAACGCAAGCTTCTCTTTCGCAGCCAAAGCACCAGCAACACTGCCGTTATGGCTCCGGAAGATGATCGCAGACTTCCATCACTATGGTGGGGTACACATCGGATGCTCCATGGCGGCGCTGCTGTGGTACTGCTACTTTGTGTTTCTCAACACAAACTTCTTTCTCCACATCCTAAAGCAGGACAAGGCTACAGGCTGGATGTGGGCTGACATCTCCACCTGCTACGTCTTTCTTCTGTCTATCCTAGTCGTCTGTATCCTCGCACACCCACATCTCCGTGTGAGGTTTCACGACATGTTCGAGCACACGCATCGCTTTGGCGGATGGGCAGCATTGCTAGTGCTATGGATCAACGCAGGTGTAGCAAGCAACAACCCGGGCAGCTCCCCTCTTTACGCCAACGCCGCTCTCTGGCTCCTAGCCTCGACCACCTTCCTCGTAGTCCTTCCATGGACCCGCATCCGCCGCGTACCCATAACTGCCGAAGCTGTTTCCACCCGCGAAGTCAAGCTTACATTCCCCTACGACAATATGCCCTACACTTCTACAACTCGCTTCTCGCTCTCACCGCTTCTCGAGTGGCATGCTTTTGCCACGATCCCTGTTCAAACCTCCTCCACACCGGCCATCTCCTCCGCATACATCGTCATCTCGCAAGCGGGCGACTGGACCAAATCCATCATTACCTCCCCGCCTGCCCATATTTGGCTCCGCAAACCTGCCGCCAAGAACTTTCTCTCCTTCGCTCCACTGTTCAACTCCCTCCTCCTTGTAGCTACTGGCGCAGGTATCGGCCCTCTGCTCTCGCTCTTGAGCTCTCCAGCCGTCGCACATATGCGCAAGCAGGGCAGGCAGGTCAGGGTCATGTGGTGTGTGTATGATCCCAATGCGGTGCGCTGGCGTTTCGTGCAGGATATCATACGTAGAGTGGATTCGCAGCCAAAGATCTTCAACTCGAGAGACGGAAGGCCCGATATGGCGCATGAGGCAGAGCTTATGAAGAGGCAGTGCTGCTTGGAGGCGGTCATGGTTGTGAGCAACCCGAGGCTTACGAAGGAGGTTGTCGAGACGATCAAGGGGAACGGGGGTGCGGCTTACGGAGCTGTGTTTGACTCTTAGGGCTGGTGTGCGTTTGTCGTTGGGAATGGGAATGCGTTGTGCTGACCGGACGGCGAGTCGCTTGTCTGTTATGTTGTCATGTGCTCATTGCGGTTGTATCGCTTAGGAAGCTAAGCTCTGCTTAGTTGGGTGGGTTGGCCAACCGACTCTTGACGGCATTTGTTGTACCCGTCCTTATGGACATACCCCCACGTCCATATTGTCCAACCATCAGTCGCAGCCACCGAAAGCCCTTGCGAGGTTCTATTATGATGCTCTGACACTATTCTTTCCACAAGCACCGGTGAAGAGTCATGGTGTGAGGTGTGCACGTAGACGGTCCGCTGCAGGCATGGTCACAAGCCGTCCTCGCGGGTCGGGAGAACGTCGAATGCGGAGGCAACTTCTTGTTGAGGCGCAAGCGACTCATGGCTACGCTGATGCCAATCCTGACCAACAAGTTTATTTCGCACTGGTCTATCAGATGAATTTCCCGACAACCGTGCTCTAGCACGCAAGGGCCAATCACCAGCGATGGCCGCCCTGTTCTTTCTGCCAAGCAGCCCTGTCTGCATCCTCGGACCGAACGGCGTTTCGCGTACCTGCGGAGGCTCCGTCTGTCGTAGCTCGCCGCGTTTCATCACATCGCGTTGGACCCGCGAAATGGGACGAAGCGCTGCCGATTCTGCAGGCTCCGGGACGATCACCTCGCCTGCGTCTCTATGGCCTTTACCAGTATTGGGCCCTGGTGTTCCCTGCACCCAGATCCCACGATTTGGTCTCAAGCTTGGGTTAGAGCACACCTGGCGTTTCGCGCCCAAGTTCAGTGCACCGAAGAGGAAACCATAACACAACACATGCCAATCGATCGCGACGGCCACGGGAGCGGGTTGCCACATAGCTTGTGGGTCTCCAGCACGTGAAGAACACAGTCACGGCGATAGCGTTGCTGTCGGGGTGTATAAAAGCCAATGTCGACGCGCAGCGACCGAATCCACGGGGAGCAGCCCGCAACGTCTTCCCGCGCCTGGATTGCTGTATTCCAGCTCACCCAACCGAGCTGCAGCGCAATACGCGGTTTGGCTGCCTCGCACGTAGCCGAAGCACCGGCTGCACGGTTGCGATAGACAAACTTGTCGTGGCTAGACTGGATGCTTCCGCCCCAACGATATTCTGATTGACTAGGATAACGGGGGAGGTCTGCGCGAGAGCTTCACCCCACGCCGCTAGTAGCCAGAAGAGCTAGCTGCCATTTGTCAAGACGTCAGTCTGACTTGTACAGCGGGCGCCTGCCGAGCTGTGCATTTCTTCCATGTCTACCCTAGCATTCCAAAGCGCAGTGCTCTGCTTCTCCCGATCTTACGGGTTATCCCAACACGTCATCTCTTGTCTTTGCATTGAGCCAGGCGGCTTGCAGTTGTCCCAGATCACATCCTGAGGACTGGCCTTTCCCGGCAGATTGATGTTCGGCACCTCTACTGTCTTGCCTCACACGGCGTCTGTCGGCTTCGATCGACCAGCATCGGGTGGATCAATCGTTGCCAGAAGAGAGCTGTGGCTGAAGGAACAGTCTCTCGGGCAGGTTGTGTAGATTGGGCACAAACTTTCGACCATCGGCATCGACATCTGCACCGCAAGCAGCG
This sequence comes from Alternaria dauci, assembly GCA_025504955.1. Classification (NCBI taxonomy): domain Eukaryota; kingdom Fungi; phylum Ascomycota; class Dothideomycetes; order Pleosporales; family Pleosporaceae; genus Alternaria; species Alternaria dauci. The sequence continues at coordinate 123,952 of JANLBP010000012.1, forward strand.
TCCTGACACGGTCGAGACTTGCTAGAAAACGTAGTAATGCCTCGCCGCTCTCGATCACGGGTCGTTTCGAGCCAAGGCGTGTGTGGTGGATTTGCTCTCCAGCTTCCTCCTTGCGGCCAAGCATGATTGTCAAAGGGATTGGAAACGGCCAACAGCCCGCGTTTGGACGGATTGAGGTGCATGTTTGCACGGGTCTTGTGGCGTGCCCCCGTAATCAACCGCAAAGACTACCCTGCCGACGACTCCTGCTAGGCGGCCTCACGGAACGTCGGGTTCCTGTTGGGTATTCTGTTTATGGCTCACCGGTCTCTTTGCATACCAGTCGAAGACTTCACCCGACGGCCCGCTACGGGTCCAGCGCTATGGTGCGTCGCCGGGCTAGAATGCCTAGCGAGTAGTGTTTGTGTTTCACTAGCCAGAGCTGGTTGCATGGATCCAAGTACGTAGACAATGCAAGTACCAGGTGCCAGAGCGTGTGGCTTCTCGGTTCTATCATGCACGTATCCGCTGTCTTGGCGTAAGGAGATGTCGATGGCCTATCGGTATGTAAAGGGCGCTGGTAGGAAAGCGAAGCCACCCACTGCGGCGAACGGTCAGGCTGTATCAGGCGGCGCCTAACATAGTGTAATTTGGAGCAGTGCGCACTGCTATCCCTTTGGTGCTCCACTATCGCTACGAGTAAGAAGGCGAAAGTATCGTCTTTCCAGGCATCCTTGTGGATACCGACAAGGGTAATGCCTTCGGCTATGGAAGCTGTGCCTAATGTGCTACAGGTATGAGGCCTATGTTCACATGGGAAAGGTCAAGTAGTGATCTCGACTCAACCTACTGGCAAGCCACAACCGCCTTGACTGGTCATCAGCCAAGCAAGGCCCTGCCCAGTTTCAAGCTGCCATCGTATGTGGCACGGCAAATCGCGAGATGTTGTGACGGGACGGAATAGTGTTCGCTCATCAGTCTATAGTGGCAAGATGTACGTTGGCCAAGCTGGGAAAGTCGCAGCGCTGTGAGGAAAGGAGTGCGATAGATATCCCACGACCAGGAAGTAGTCTGAGAGATCTGCATCAGCTTTCCTTCTGCCAGCTGCGACAATAGTACGAGCAACGGTATCTGGGAGATGTGCCCCTTCGGACGTCAAGGTCGATGGTGGTGCCACAATTTCCGCGTCCCCCACTCTGTCCATCGACTATTAAATGATTCCCAGGCCTCGATATACTGGCATAGATACACAGCAGCTTGCTTCACTTCACAGGAACGCTCTTCAATCACCAAACCTTGGCGCAAAGCACGGAGACAGGAAGCTTTTCGCAGCAAGAAACATACAACACAACAGATCTAGAATGACATTGCAAACTAGTTGGTACCTCAGCCGGTGCATCCACGCTGTTGCCTACTGACCTCGGCTACAGTCACAACTGTCGTCAGCGGAAGATAAAATGCGATAGGAAGAAACCTGCATGTGAGGAGTGCGCTTCGTCTTCGAGGCTTTGCGTTTATCCCGGAACTGTCGTCTGCCTACAGCACGATCCCTGCACGGATAAGGACTGTCCGAGTCACGAAAATTTTGTACAAAGCTTCTGCGTAGAAGAAGTCGCCTTCGATGATGATGCAATCTGGATGAATATCCCCAAGCATGGTGAGATGTTTCCAAGGCTGCTACATAACCCATGTAGCTCGGCTGATGCGTTCTAGTATCCTTCATGAACACCACACACTTGTTCCCTGAGCCTAGCACACCCCATTCCGGCACCATGTCGACAGCTCTGATGGATTCACCAGAACTAGCAAAAACTCGCCCTTCGCCCCCATGGCACATACACAACGATTTCGATTTAGTCACCAAAGCGTCGGCCACAGGGCACGCCACGACTTCTACTGATGCCCCTTTTTACTATCCTTCTGACCTAGGAGCGCTGCCATCACTCATGGAACCAGCGCCAACCTCGCTTTTTGGGACTCCCCTCTCGCTTCCCCCATTGCTGTGCAATAACCGAATAGACCCTGTGGTGTTTACTGCTTCTACAGCCGCACCGCTAACGGATTCGTGTCTCAACTCGCCATTTGACACTGCGGACTACATGCGTCACTCCGGGTCGGTGTACAGCTCACCATACTCACCGCCCCGATCAGATGCCGGCATGTCTACTCGGGACGATCACGAGATTGACTTCCTCCTACGATGGTTTTCAGAAGGTCCTGCCTACTGGATGGACTTGTTCGATCTCGGTACCTACTTCACACTCCATGTTCGAATGCAGGCGCGTGAAAGCCCACTGCTCAAGTACGCCGCTGCTGCTTGTGCTGCAAAGTCCATTGCACGTGTTCAAGGCTGTAAGCTTGTCACGGGAGGCAGCGCGACGCTTCAAGCTTGGATGCAACAGCACCCGGACGCATCAACAGCTGACTGGAAGCACAAGGCAGCGGTATACTACAACACTACTCTATCATTATTGCGCCATGCTCTCGAGATGGCTGTCGCCTCTTCTGCCTATGGATCGGAATGCAAACTGTGGCAGCTCAACTTGGCCTGCAACGGACCAGCGCCCAAGCGACGACGAACTTCAAGCAACACTTTGCTGGTATCAAACCCTGATGAGTTGCTGACAGCCTCTGCCATTATCTGTGCTTACGAGTACCTAGACACGTCTGTTCAAGAATGGACGAAGCATCTCGTCGGGGCAAGGTCTCTCCTTGCAGATTCACAAGAACATGTCATGCCATTCCAAGGGCCAACGCCTCCATCATCTGTGCCATCCGCAAGCTTCAGCTTCACCTCAAAAGCTCGACGAGCAGCCTTCTGGAACATTGCCAGGCAGGACATGCTCGCAGCCTTCATCGACAGGACAAGCACAAGGCTAGATACTGAGGACCTCTCGTTGTGGAGAGAAGCTGGCCTTGAGATCGATGATCAAGGCTTTGTCATGCTGAGTAATGCAACAGCACGCGGCTTGTCCAAGGGCAATGACAGGGCGATGGGAGAAGACCTCATCTGCAACGCCCTTGTCTGGCTCATGGCTAAGCTAGTCAATTTCACGGCTGGAAGCGATGAAGTGCTCGCTGAGGCCGGGATGACATGGGCCGGCGTTCCTCAGCGAGCCCTCCTCGACCACTGGTTCAGTCTGCAAAAGCAGTTGCGGGTCTGGTACGACAACCTCCCAGTCACATTCGAACCTTCTGCCAGAGCTCCTTCGCAAGCACCTGTGCCCATTTCCGTCAACGATAATGCGTCCATGTTCACTGAGGTCTTGTACTCCATGCCCATGTACGCATCCACCATGCAAACGTATCACATGTCTCAAATCCTCCTGTTCATGAACAAGCCACACGAGTCCACCCAGGGGCGCAGTACTGTCGTGGCCCGCATGAACTCTTACCAGTCGATTCTGGCCACCTGTCAGAAGCATAGCCGCGAGATTGTTGCCATTTCGCTTGGCCAGTCAGATACAGCGGCTCGGATTCACTCTGTACAACCCCTGTTCACTGCTGGCCAGTGCCTCAGCAACACTCAAGAGCGCGAGGTCGTTTTGGACCTTCTACGAGGCATCCAGTCCGACATCGGCTGGGGCACGGACTATCGTGTGTGTCACATCATTGAGCAATGGCAAGAAGAAGAATCAAAAGACCCAACGCCTCAAAGCGTTCCACTTGGAGAACTCGACAGCCGTGCAAACTCTGCCACCTAGCAAGCCCGCCTGTCTGCCCCTGCGCCTGCCCCAGTTGTGAGCCTAAGCAGTACCGACGCATGTCGCCAGGCTTTTCCAAGCACAGCGTCAATGACCAACAGGTCTACTGTAGTGCGGTCGCCCGCATAGCAGCTTCTAGACGTGTGGGAGCTGGAAGATCGTGATGGCGTTCTCAGCCCGCTTCACCGTTTGTACAATCGTTTCTCGCCTCGACTTCCTCTTTCTCGCCCCCAGTCTACCACCCATGCGCGCGAGTTGCGCTTTTCTGTTTCTCATGCCCTGCTTCAGCCAACCTCATACAGTCTGATCGGTGCAGTTGTCGATTGCCTGGCACCTGGGAGATGCTCACGCGACGCCACACGCTTCGCATGCGATACCCGCTGTGCCAACAACATTGGCAGTAGGCTGGCTCAAAACATCTCCTGGAGAAGTAGCAAACGATGCGTTCGAGAAGCAGAACAGAAAAGACCTCGCTTCGTGCCCCTCCCATCAGCCGCGTGTAACATGACACATTGTCGCGACCAAGGAACTACTACCTTCACATCGTAGCAAGGAGAAACAAAGAGATACAGGTAACGGAAAGGACAGACGGCAGTTCGGACGCGTCATGGTATGCGTCGCGACACAGGAAGCTGTGCGACGAGAGGCCAAGGGGGTACGGCCGCATGGAACATACGTTCGAGGAGGGCATAGTTGCAGTCATCGGCGTTCACCTGCCAATGCAAGCCGTATATGAAGCATAGTCGTCCGTCTACATGATTCGCAAGTCAGTCTCGTATCTGCATCGTCTCAGAGCGACCATTGTACCGTTGCATGCTTGCTTAAGTCACCCGCGTGCAGTTCAAGTTCGTCAGGTTCTGAATACTCTTCCGCGCCACATGTTTTCATAGATGACTTGCCACTCGCTGATCGCGGTGCGTTGTAGTGATTGGCGACGATAGATCAGGGTATACCCTCACGGAGATTCTGTGTATCAGCCGCAGCCGGATTTCTCCCATCATACATGGTCATACGGAAGTACAACGAACCTGCACAACTCAGTCAGTCACATCGATACAAACCACCTGTAGAATATCAGGGCGTACAAACATGCAGAATGGCTGTCATGGGCACCATCGCTCGATCACGGAATGGTCTTGTCAGATCGTGTTTGCCAAGCTGCAACTTTGAGCGAGAGCTACACATGGGCAGCTAGCAAGGTACTGTTGTTTCCTTCGTCTCAGTCTAGATTGGGTACCCTGCTGCTTGAGTGTGTGACCAAATAGGAAAGCGTAAGGCATGAGCTAAGGGATATTAGAAGTCCATCTACCCCATCGTGTGTCAGCATCCCTATGTACCAGATTCGTTGGCGATGCTGCCGAGCGTTGATCGCGCCCACGTTTCCCAGTCTGAGAGCGTGTTCGGGCCCCGCAACAGAACTCTTTCGTCCCCGAATGAAGGCATTGCTTTACGAACACTCATATCACACGGTATATCTATTCAACCGACGCCTACGCTCACTACTGATGGAAAGCTGGTCTCCGACTGCGGTAATGGAACATCGATAGCCTGTGTCTGTGACAAACAGCACTGCGTTGCAAGCCCATGCAGGGTGGGACTCGTATGGGCATGGGCATGTTTCTTTGGAGACTGATCACGCTTCAGCCACCGGCTCCCTAGAGCAGTGTGGCTGCGCGACGCCGCCTACACTGTTTAAGTAGTGATGAGAGCAACCGTCTAGCAAGCACCATCAGCAGAGGTGGCGGGGGCTGTGATTCCGGCTCGATGGTAGGCACGTTGTGGAGAGAGCTCAGGAAAGAGCTCAGGGAAGAGATCGGAGGACGACGGTGATGCAAACGGCGGAAGAGTGGCTGGGCCGACAGAGATCAGCATCGCGTGGCTGAGTAGGCGCGTACAGAAGCCGAACCGAACAACATCGAAGCTGATCTGGACCGTGATGCCGCTACCGGTGGCGAGCGGAATGCCCGGCTCGCTACTGTACGGTGGTAGTGAACATGCGCACTGGATAGCACTGCAAGAGACACAAGGCCCATTGTCGATGACAGGACAGCATGCAGCCTGATGGAGCACAGCACCTCACCAAACAAAGCTACCATCAGACCTCTGCTCTACCCCGGCCAGCGCTTGCAGGCATTGACAGTATAAACTCCTTACCACCCTGAGAGGTCAGCCCGAAGCCCATTTCTCATGCCTTGATGGTGGCAGTGCTCATGCATAGAGCCATCTGTCGTTAAGCTGCGCGACAGCTATACCCCCAAGACACGCGGACCCTTTCACCGTGGTACCTGCTTGCATCGACGGCGTTCTTGCAGTAGCACCTAGTCCACCTGCTGGAGCCCAGACTGACATCTTGGTACATTGTATCATGCGTATGTGTGCCGGCTGCGGCGTGCTCGACGGGACGAGGAGGTGGTGGGTTGGACAGGAGAGCAACGGCGGGTCTGTGGAGCGGGAGCGCGGCGCAATGGTCTGTCACTATGGCACATGAGCCTTTGCGTTGACTACAAGTGTGTACTGCACTGCGTCGTAGGGCGGCATGGTGGCTGCACTGGGAGTGATCTGTGGGTTTGCTGCTGGGAGTGTTCGTTGACGCAAGCGAAATGTTGGAACCTTCGAACCCAGCCCTGCTTGTGTTCCAAGCTGGTTCTCGGGCGTCTGGGTGTCCTGGCGCGCTTGGCAAGAGCGTCGCACAGCCACTCAGCCCATAGGCGCACAGGCGCAGATCCGGTGTCAGCAGCGACAAACTGAATTACAGCTAAAGTGCTTCGAGCTTGGTGCGCGGTTTCTCCCTATCTAGTTGTTCTAGCAGGCAGATTTAGAATCCGTACACAAGCACGACAGCCTCACGAGCCCGAGCGCAGTGCCTGGAATAGAATAATGGTATGAGAGGCGACGAGTTGACTGACTTGCGACGAGATGCATAACCCCCTTCAACGCGTCTACTGCCCGCTGAAGCGAGGCGGTCGCTTGGCGCTTGTACCAAGTCACTGTATTGCACAACAAGCAGAGCCTGGCTCCAAGGGATATTGATACAGACTGTGACCTAAGGCTGCTGTTCCGAAAATGCTTGTTCTCTCGGCTTGTGGCTGAGCTTGTTGTGTTGGGGCGTGTCTGTAGCGTCCCGATACCCAGGGACAGACGTTGCACAAGATTCGGTGGTTTTGGAGCTGGCTTATCTCAAGCTTGAGCCCAGGTAAGACGGATCTATAAGCTTTGCAAAGCATTGAGGCACAGCGTTGGGATAGCTGACCTCCTTCTGGTTCGCTACAGTCGTCAGCGATTGCGGTTTCCCCCATACACACTATTGCGCGACGATTTCGAACTGCCCCACTTCCGTCTATAGCTTAGCAGGTGTCCGCCGCAAAACAGTCGAGCAATCGCCAACGACTGTACTGTCAGCACGACCGATCGTGATACGATCCGAGGATGCTCGTTCGCATCCTTGAGAACAAAACTGTAATACTGTGCCGCAGACATAAGTTTGATGATCAGTAAGCAGTTTACGCTCCGCCAATCTGCTGTTTCTCTTGTGCGAAGCGTTTGCACTCCATCAAGTTTAGTCTCACACATAAGCCTATCTGGGAAGCGTAAGCAGCTTACCCGCCACTGCGGCACAGTTCTCGTCGTGACGGCCATGCATGGAGCCGACGAATCCTTCAAAGTGCTTACGCTGACGTCCCAGCCCCATCTCGATCAATCTTGCTTGCAGTGCGGGAAAGTCACGGCAGCCTTGCAGCCCCGGTTCCGCCACTTCTTGACCGGGAACAATGCAATCGCTGATGTTACCCACTGGCCATCGCACATCCCAGTCGCCGCAGCGCCAGTCGGCCTCCATTGGCGCTAGAGGGACGAACGCATTCTGGTCGGCCTCAACCGGCTTGGAAAAAGGTCCCAGCTTGATGGGCAACCATGCCTATTGTGCGTGTCCGAGAGGGCTGCCAGCTGTCGCACGGCTGGGTGTGGGTGTTCTAGACGGAGTGGTCGGAGAAAGTGTATGCTGTATTGATTCTAGCACCCCAGCTTAGCTTGTACGAAGGTTGTCGCACGGTGCTGTTTACAATAGAGTTGGTATTCACGACCACGCTTGGCCTGCGACACCAGCACAATCGCCTTGCGAAGAGACGTGTGGTGAGAGTTGCGGAGGTTGGCCATAAGTCTGGTAAGAGTGCATCCCCTGCTATCTCGGGACGTGTGAACATGGCTGCTCAAGGCCAGACCGGCTACTCGGGTACTGATGCTATCTTCTACGGTAACCGCAACACGCAGACTGTCGCTATCCTCTCGGGGATCCCCAGCGGAGACTACGTCCTCAGCACTGAGGTCGTCTCTATCCGCAACAACGGCGACGTTAGCAACTGCCAGTTCTGGCCCCAGGCTTTCAGCATCAGGGTCACAGATGGTGGCGACAGCGCTCCGGTACCCACTGGCAAGAAGGGTACCGAGCTGTACAGCGCGAGCGACGACCTCCTCCAATGGAACTTCTGCCGGCACTCAGCCGGCGAGACCATCGGGGATGCGCGCGGCCCTGAACTTGCAGCTGTTGCTTCTGGCCAGAAGAGGGCTCACGTCAGGAATTTCTCTGCTTAGGCAACTCTTTTGACGTCTTCTACCTCCATCTGTTCAGGGACGGCTGGTCGCCATACAGATCAAGTGGGCTGCTTACAAAAGGTACACATGGGCATGTGTTGGGTTTTGTGCTACCGGGACTCGAGCTTCTCTTCCTGTTCTTCTCTCGGTAGACTGGGTCTTCCCAACGAGGAGCTTCTGCAACGACCATTCACGATTCACTGCTTTGCAATCTCTAGACATTACTGCAAATTGAAGCTTCGAGCCGTGCTCTCTCGAACAATGCTTTTGATATTTCTCAAGTCATGATGTTCTTCTGTGTGATTCGCAGCTTATCCCCACTTTCTTAGCATCGTCCGTCCTCTATCTGGAGTCGCGTCTCTCGTGTGGCAGTGTTCTCAGAGCATATCATTGGACTTGTGACAGTAACTTGGGCTTTGGTCCCAGACTCGACCTAAATATGCAGTTCGTAGTGTGGCTGTTGTACGACCATCGCCTCTTCAAAGCAACATGTACTCTTCACTGGATGCATGACAATAACAACAGAGGGTATGGTCTTAACACTGACCACGAACGAGGCTCAGCAATTACGCATGATATCCAGCGAAAAGAGCTGGATGAGAAGTGGAAGCGGCTCGTGATGTCGTGCAGCTCCTATTTGCGATTTCTGACCTAAGGAGCGAAGTGGGGCGTTGCTGTTGACCCGCGCAACCCTGTTGTTTAGTCGGTGCTTTGTGCCCCGTTCATTTTCATGTTTACCTCGCATCCAACCTCACGGTAAGCGCATCATCTCCTCAGACACACCAACAATTTTCTTAAGCTGCCAATGTATCGACTGTTGCTTACCATGTTTTATCAGCGGCACACTTGACTGTCCCGCAGCCATGGCGGATCCGTCGCCAAACTACAAGCAGCTGTACCTCGACGGACAGCATAAACTCGAAGAGGAACAGCGCAAACGCGAAGAAGAACAACGCAGGCGCGAAGAAGCCGAACGAGCACAGGGCGAAGAGCGAAGCAGACGCGAAGAGGAACAACGCAGGCGTGAGAAGGCCGAGACGACGACCCGCAAGACGACATTGCCCGAGTTCCTCGACGCATGTCACGACCACCTACACGCAAGCCTGACCGTTCAGACGGATACGACGCTGTCGACGCGAGGCGACCCTGCAAACGCAAACAACAAGCTCCGGCCTCAGAGACTCCGCGTCTGGGATGACTTCCCTGCGCGCCAAGCAGCCATCTGGGAGAAGATCATGGAGTCGGACTTCGCTCTCGAGCGGCACTTCACTTCAGTGCATACCTTGAGCGAGCCTGGAGAGACTATTCAACAACGTATGATGAGCTCGGAGCTGGACCTGCACCTCTTCCAGCGGTCGACGGTCGAGCAGCCGGTGTCGCAGATCATCAAGCAAATGCACGCGAACCGAGCGCTGCGACGCGAGTTTGGCCTGCGTGGCTCTGTGAACTTTGAGAACCACGCCAACACACTGAGCCCGGAGCAAGAGGTGGAAGAAGGCATGCAGAACCTATCAGTGTCTGGCGGGGGCCGATGACGATCACCGCGCTTGCAGGCAAAGGCCAACGCGTCTTCCTCAACGGAGCTCCCAGCGACCGCCCGCAACAGCACGTCGCGATCTTCTCGCCCCCGGGCCGACCAGTTCTGCGTCTACAGCACGGGCGAAGAGAGCCGTACAGCTGCGTTCGTGATCGAGTACAAGGCACCACACAAGATTCCGCTCGGCTACATCTACAAAGGGCTGGACGACTTGGACTTGGACGATGTCGTCGAATGCCGCGAAACCGAGAGCGCGCGGGACCGCTTCCGCCGTCTGGTGGCTGCGGTCATCACGCAGGCATTCTCCTACATGGTTCGCGTCGGCGTGGAGTACGGATGCGTGTGCACGGGCGAGGCGAACATCTTCTTGCGCGTGCCGCACGATCCCACAACCGTCTACTACTTTTTGTCTGTGCCAAAAGGCGACGTTGGCGATACGACCGGATGGGCGCCAGACGCCGACGGTCCGAACCGACTGCACCTGACCGCTGTCGGGCAGATGCTGGCGTTTACGCTGCAAGCTCTGGGAGCGCCGCTTCGGAGCCACAGATGGCGAAAGGAGACATCGGCTCGGCTGAAGAGCTGGGAGGTCCTGTACAGCGTACTGCTGGACGACATCCCATCGCACGAGACGCCGTCGTCAGAATACCGACCGCCTCGAAACACAGAACTTCTGCGCATGTCGCCTGTGCGGATTCGGCAACGACGAGCACGCACAGGCGAAATCGACTGCTCGCAGCCGCAGGATCAGCACAACACCAGCGACGAGGAGCCTGATCCAGACACACCAAGCCGACAACCACCACCACCATCGTTGTCATCATCACCACCACCGCCTCCACATCCATCTCGTTCGCGACCCACCACCAGCGTTCCTTCATCTGATCGCAGATCAGGCAATACAGGACGAGATGGAAAGTACTGCACTCAGAAATGCTTGCTTGGCCTGGCGAGGAGTGGCCCTCTTGACGTCGCGTGCCCGAATGCGAGGCTACATGGTACAGACCGTCATCAGTTGAGCCGGTCGACGTTCCTCAAGCGCATCCGCCAGCAGCTGTCCGAGGACCTAGACTCGAACTGCGAGGTCATAGGGCTTCATGGAGCGTGTGGCGTCCCCTTCTGTGTCAGACTGGAGTCCCATGGATATACCGTAGTCGCCAAGGCTTGCCCGATCGAGCTTGTGCATCGTCTCGAGTGGGAGGCCAAGATCTACCATCGCCTGCGTCCTATACAGGGCACGCATGTGCCAGTGCATCTAGGCAACATTGACCTAGAGGTTCCCTACTACTACGAGGGGATCTGTGAGCTCAAGCACATGATGTTCCTCAGCTACGGAGGCAAGCGCATGGACAAGCATCTGGCAGCAGACAGCAAGTTGTTTGTTTCACAGCAGACGGAGGAATCAGTGCAAGCCGTTCGTTCACTCGGAGTACTGCACAACGACCTCGCAAAACGGAACATGCTATGGGAGGACCGAACACGCCGAATGATGGTGATCGACTTCGAGCGGGCAAGGATGGTGAAACCGCAAAGGCCGCTGGGCGCTGTCTCAGCCAACGCGAAGAGGAAGCGTGTCTTTGGTGATGAAGATGGCAGACTTGCACAGGAACGACATGGGGCACTTTGTGAGCTGACGTCGTTTGGCTAAGGTTAAGGTCGATGGCTTGGGCTTGACGCAGTCAGGATCTGGCACGCACGTGTGCAATCTCGCGGTGCTCCGTCGTTGATTCGTCACTTGTGTTGTGGATACACTTTCATGTCCCACCACTTCATCAAGGCTGCGGACTTTCGCAGGACGTCTAGTCGCAGCATGTGTTCAAGGTCATGCGCGGGATCGGTGTCGAAGAAGGTAGACAAGAAGGTAGAGGACGAGAAGGATAACAGCCTGTCGGGCACTAAGCTGCTCTTCCAGACATCTCCTCACGCAACCAAGAGCACCAATGAGGTCGCGAGGTAGAAGATTCAGGCAGTGACGTTGACGAGGCTGTTCTTTGCCATTTCTAGGCCTCTGATAGAGGTAGAGAGGCTCGTCTCCCGGATAGAAGTCGGCCGTGAGGTCTGCGGTGTTGGTTTGCAATGCGGAGATTTACACTGTTACCACAGACTTCCGCAGGGAATACGTGGCGTTGACAAAACACCGGCATAGGTCTGGCGGCGGTCAGGAAGCACATCGAATCAGACATTGCTATCCAATTCGCCGATATCTGAATGGCTGGTTTCGATCACTGCTGTCGAGTCCTGCAGTAACGTAATCTTTGATCGGTCCGGCTAGAGCGATCATGGGCAGTAAACGGCACCTTTTTTTTATCAGAAGTTGAATACGAGGAGAAAGGAAAGTGCTTTATCATCATTGTCCTTGTTATTCGAGGGTGACGTAGGCACAAGCAGGACATCACAAGCGGAATGGCAGTGGCAAGGGTTTGGCAGGCGACCTACCACACCAGTGAAGAGCTTCTCATGATATTTCCATCTCATTCAACTCACAGCTTGCAGCCACTCGATGTCGTCCTCTTCGCGCCGCTTTCGAGGTACTGCACAGAGGAGCTTACCCACTACCTCTAGTAAACCCAAGGCCTCACGAGGATAGCGGAATGCGACTTCCACAGCAAATCCTGGTCGGCTTAGAACTCTACAACGACTCTGGAGCTCGTATAGAAGAGTTTCCGAGCTACAGGCGTGTGGCCAATAAACGCAGATGCGGTGCTAAAACGCTTCAACAACCACCTACGACAACAAGATGAAGACGCAGAGAATGGAGAGCATAGCGACGGCAATAGTTGACCTGAGCTTCCCAAAGTTTCTAACACTGCAGTTGCTGACAAGGCCAGAGCTGAAGCCAAGTGGCTGTCGCGAAGTCTCTACCCGTTACTAGTCAACAACGAGCCTCTTCCTACTCAAAACGAGGAGCTATAACACGAGCCCAACGTCATTAGAAAGCGCCCGACCCGGCGGACAACACCGGCTACACGAGACAGCGACGACTGGCACGGCGGCGCCGTCTTCTACAGTCTCAGGAAGCTTGCTCGCGACCGCGCGCAAAGCTGCAGAACTTGATGAAGCCGCGCATCTACAACTTCAAGAAACCCCCCCCTCACGATAGAGAGGCAAAGGCGGCGGCAATAACATACAGAAAGCAGCAGCAAGAGGAAGCAAGTTGGTTCGGTAGCGTGCTGCTGAGGAGCGTCGCGAGCCAAAGAAAGTACAAGCTGAAGCGCTGGCTGCCAAACGAACGCTCAAAAAGCAGCAACGCGACGCTGCAACCGCTTAAAAATTTCACGATACACTTGAACGAGCGTAAGCGAGAGGCTTCACATTGTGCTGCAAAGAATCCAGTAAAGCGTCGTCGTGTTGTGGCTGTGCGAAGACGTGTTGACACTGAACCTCCGGCTGCGTCTCCCCCACCCGCTTTCACTACGAGCGGCCGCGACACCAGGAAACCAGCTAGATACAAATAGTAGAAGAGATGCGCAAGCATCTGTATAGCAATAGACTAGCTTTTCTCGCAAAACAGTATGTCGCAGACCAAGCGCTGTCGGAAACCTTGTTACTAATAATGCGGTGCGATGACCTTTGTACAAGCTCAGCTACGATGCTACAAATAACAAGAACACATACGCTTTCTCCTGACTTGTCTGCCTACAATACCCGCATCCAACTGTGCGACACGATATCTGTCGGGTGTGGCTCTACGGCTTCATTCTTCTATTGTCAACTTTTCGATGGGTTGGCTCGACCCGCCAACTGGCTCGTTTCGTGTACGGGCACGGTACACAAAACGTGTCATAATTCCACCACCATGGACCCGATTAAAGGAGTAATTATGGATATTATATCGCGCGAGACAGGCACGACGCTCAAAAAGCTATGCAACAGTTCTCAAAGAGCAAGCGCAGAGCCTCAAAGTCTTTTAAACGACCCAAGGAGCGTCAGAAAGGTGGTGTTGTTGATTCGTCTCATGTACAGGGAAGAAGATATCCAGAGGTGTTTCTGGAACCTGGCGGTGGATGGATGAGTCGCGAAGGTGCTGCGCAAGAGCTTCTTCGCTGCCGAACGACCGGTCGCAGTCGTCGCACTCAAAAGACTCTGTGTGGGCAGGCGAGTCTCGTTCGTGTTGTTGTAGAGCAGTATGGCTGGGGAAGGATCGATCACACAGCAGGCAGACGGACATCATCACTACTGTATCAGAAGTTTGCAATGTTCTTCAGAATTACAATGAGGAAACTGACGTATCATGCACAAAAAAATGAGAAGGCTGTGTTGTGTAACAATAGCGAGCACTGTCGTGCAATGCCGCAATCCTTCAACCGTGCCGCATGATCCTTCAAGTGATTGCGTTTACGCTCTGGCGTCCTACGGATCAGATCGTAGCAAGCAGGCGGACGTAAGCCCCGCAGCCTTGCGATCAAACTCTGCCTTCAGTCAATCAGCTCACCTCTTGCAAACTCGCCGCCTTGCTACCCTCAGGCCACAGCGGTCTAGCGCCATACCCAACATGTCTATACGCTTCTCAAGGGACATTCTAGTGCCTTGCAAACTCGTTCTCCGTTACCTGCTGCAGGTCAGCCTCACCACGCCACAGTGGAGGCTGTGCAATCAGCTGCACCCCGCCCTAACCCAATTGTTTTTGTTGAGGTTCCCGCTGGATTATTGCTCTCGAAGACTTCTACGAAACTTGAGCTACGTCCTGCCTCAATATAGCTTCGACAATCTTCTGCTCCAAATACAGCTTCTCGGGCTACAAAACCACCATTGATGACTCTACTTGCTACGTCAAACTCATCTGCTAGGGTCGATGCCGCACGAGTCTGTTACCTCGACAGCCCTACTGTCTATTACGACAACTTCTACTTCAACCCTGTCAACCCCGCCCCCGCGCTTCCAAAATCTAGTACGAACCTTGGACGTGTAGTTATACGATTGCTGGAAACGAACGCCTCCATAACTAGTCCTAAGAGATGTTAGGCCAAAGCGTAGCTTCTGCCCGCACATCCAATCAGCCAGAGAGACGAAATCTCGTGCACCCTGCTTATCGGTCACCCCTTGGAGATAATGTTCGTCTCTTAATCCTTCAGTCAGGTTCATTCGGCGATCCTATTCGCTGCCAGCTTGAACAAGTCTCCCTTAGCGATAGACATGCCTACGAAGCCCTCTCATATGTCTGGGGGGACGTCAATGACACTTCGTCTATGAGCCTCGATGGGGTGCAGTACTGTATCACGAAAAATTTGGAACGCGCGTTGCGGTACTTGCGACACAAAGATTCTCCGAGAATTCTCTGGGTTGACGCCGTCTGCATCAACCAGATTGACGAAGACGAAAGGTCGGAGCAGGTGTCGAAAATGGGTGAGATCTACAGCGGGGCCATGAAAGTTAACGCGTGGTTAGGAGAAGCAGATCCCCAAGTTGATTGCATTTTTGCTGTTTTGCAGGAGTTTCGGAACCATATGAGAGAGGGGAAATTTTCGACCCATCCAGACGCTGCCATACAGCTCTCTTTCCATAGAGAGCTGTTTTGCGACATAGTTCATGCGAAAACCGGCACGTTGCCTGAACGGACCGATCAAGACGATGACATGTTGCACCCAGAATTCAATTGGCTTTGTCCATTCTATGCGCGGCCTTACTGGCTTCGTGTCTGGATTGTTCAAGAGCTTATCCTGGCAAAGATGGTAGTTGTCTGTTATGGGGACAAGTCTATCGATCTTGACGACATCTATGGACTTAGCCCCGATTGGGGCTCATTCGAACAAGGATTCGACACCGGGACTTACCAAAAGCTAAAACCACATACAAGGGGATGGAACACCATCCGGATGATTCACGGGCATCGACAGCGAAGGAAGGTGATGGAATGGGACATAAGGGAAGACGCTCCTTATCCGATCAGCATCAAGATGTCCGAGCGGGGTGATGTCGCGATGTTGGATGAAGTGATTGGGGTATATGCCCGATACCACAAATGCGAACGTCCAAAAGACAAAGTCTACGGTTTCCGGGAGCTAGTTTCACAATGGAAAGAGAACCTTGTAGTAGATTATAGGCGGTCGGACTTGGAAGTCTTTCTAGATGTTGCAGAACTTGGTTTCTTCGAGCCAAAAAACCATGGAGGATTGCATGTGGCGTTCTGGTTGTGATCAGCCATGGGATTGGGGGACGAAGGGAAATTCAACGATTGTCTACGGCAATCTTTTCCTGAATTTTGTCAGCGCAAATGAGGAAGTCCAGGTCTGCGGTTAGCTGTCTGTATTTCTGTAGCTAAAGGCAGTGGGATCTCGTCGTAATCTATCATGTCTACCTCTAACCCATCACGATATCATCTTCGATCTCAGAAAAATCGGATGTTATGGAATGTTGAAGCTTCGCAAAGGATTGTCTTCGAAAATGGAAGAGTCTGCGTGGCGAATTGCTGCACAGAAGTGTACTTAGGAACAGAGTCACAGGAAGTCGGGTCTTCACAGTAGCGTAGGAATATCTCTTGGTCAGCCCGCTTCGGAAGATAGTTCGTAGAGCTGATGATGCGGCCACCAGGCCATCCCTTTAAGTGCGTCATATTACAAGCAGGCATCATCACGCCCCACTTGGCTGACAAAACACAGCGTACCGCTGTTAGTATAGTCAAACGTGAAATAGCTTGAATCAGATTGTGATATTGTGGCTGAGACCACATGGTGTATCATTGTAGCAGGTATCGTCCGGTGGGTAAGTGTACTGACGTCTGAGACGAGAGCTCCTGCACACGAGCAGCAGAACACGACAATAGACAGAAATTCAATCGTTGATGTTCTAATGATGATAGTGTAAGCTTGTGAAGAGATATGAGAAGACAAAATATTATCTATGCTTACGTACAATGGGTGATGGAAACGCTGTATTGGGTGCAGCAATGCTACCATGCAGTATCGAGGGACGTAGCCAGAAGGGCGCCGTTGTAACGACTGAGTTGGGCACGGCAGTGTGGAAGGCGTGATGTAGCCGCCATAGTCGATGCTGTCCTTGATGAAACCAAATGAGTTGCCAAAGAAGACGGTTCTACACCATCGAATGAAAAACGGAAGCAGGACCCGCCAAGTTCTGTTTCTTCATCAACAAGAGACTAGACTACAACAAAAGGCAGTTCAAGGAACACAGCAAAGACACTTGCTCTCTCACAATCGAATCCAGCGATATCGAACAGGAGGGTCGGCGACTCCTCCATACATAACGTTCATAAACCAGTGAGACGTAGCGCCAGCGGAATTACAGTATGTCGCCAGCCCCCGCTGCGGCTGTGGAGCGAGACAGGAGACCGCCGCTCATATTCCGCCCCACTGCAGCAAATACCGTGATCTGCGGAACGCGACTTCAGCAAATGTCCCGGATAGGACAACCTCCGAACCATTTCGAGCACACCACGGCTAGCCACTAAGCCATCGAATATATATAACAGATGCCGATCCTTGAGCAAAATAGGGATTGTAGACGTGTAGACGTCTGGTTGCACTGACACGTCTTCGCCGCGTGTGCAGATCTCACAGCTGTCGGTGGCTGCTCTTAGAGCAAGTGATCTCGGTCATGCCAATGGCGGTTATCTCGACAGAAGCTGTAATGGAGGCTGCAACAGGGAATGTGATGAAGGATAGGGCGGAAACGAGTCGATATTCGACAAAAGCGTAAGTGGTTAGACGTGTGTCACTATGTGCATAGCGACACTCAGTTGAGGTGGTCCGGGAGCTGTTTCCCTTCGTTGATTGCAAAGTAGACCAAGAGCAGGGCAACCTGCAAGCGAGTTCGAGTTCTTCTTCGCCCGCCATCCGTATCTCCTCAGCAGTGATGGAGCGCTATAATCGACGATCTACTGCGCTTCCCATCCCCATGGCGCGTGCCACGAGACAGACCCTGTGCAGAATTGGTCAGGCTCCCATATACGTATCCGTTGTCAGAGCAACTTCGTTCGTGACGAGTGACGAATGACGAATCAAAAAGTACTGGCACATCGCATTGCGGGAGTGGGCAGTGGGCCCGGCTTACGAAGGGCCGGTCGAAGTAGCTAGTATAGGTGCACAAGCCCTGCAAGCAGTGCACAAGCCCAGCAGGCGCAGGCTCATATTGCTGCTCTACCTTGACCGCGTCGATGTATAGCAGCCCCTCAGCCATCAGTGCCATGGCTTCTGAAACAGCGTTTGCATCGGCATCTGGAAACACGCTTCCTCGCTGTGAAGATGCAGATTGGTGGTGGCGGCAACGCCTTGAGCCCAAAGGCTGGGAATACTCAAGCCAATGTAAGCGTGGGTCTAACGATACCGCGCCTAGGGCCATAAGCATGCATGCTTCTACAAGGCTAGCTATCTCTCCTCTGTGGTCTTGCCACTCTTCGCTGCTTCACCGGCATCCTGCTCCTCATTGCCTTCTTTCTGCCTTCGTTCAACCAATCGTCCAGCAGACTGCGCCTTGAGCTGTCTTTTCTAGTCCCGGAGTCAGCATACTTGCTCGCATCCGGTCTCCAAACATATTCCGCATCGAATCCCCCGCAGAAAAAGGGCATTTTGCGCTTGCTGTAGCAAATCACGACCAGGGCTGATCCAGTGCTGTGAAGGATGCGGCAAAACGTGGTGCAAAGAGTGCGGGGTAGGGACGGTTGGGTAGGTAAGACGACAGTCGTGCCTGGTTTCGATTCAAAGCGATAAAGATGCTAGCTCCAAGGAGAAATGTTTCCCTCCATGATGTGTCAAAAATCGTGGTATTCATGTGAAGTGAGCAGTGGCTATCAGGACGAGATGTCACAAAGGCTGTAGTGACGTTCTGACGATTACACGCTGACGTACAGCAAAAGAACACAGGCATTGAACGTTCTTTTTGGTGGTGAGATGCATTCTTGAATCGATACTTTTGACTGAATGTTTTGGCAAGTCATGCCACACTCTGCCGTGCGTTGAGGTTCGCCTGAAGAGAACGCCAGCAGCGAAGAGTCTGATGTTGAGGTCGGCAGACTTCCCCGCAAAGCATGGTAGATGTTTCGGGAAGCTGCAGTCTAGGTCGTTGGATTAGGTCAGGGTTTGCAGCAATAGCATCTCGAAGGATGTTCCTCCATCGTGTCCAGGACCTGTGCTATCGTTCCGGCTTCTTGAATCGAAAGCACTGTATACATTGTTTCGCCAATAAACTTTCTGTCATTAGCATGGAAGTACACGATTGACGAGGCAACACTTACTTTCTAGTCCAACCTGGATTCACCCGGCTTCAGAAGAGGAACGCTCTTTTGCAAAGGCCACCAATCCCAGAGGTGCGTTGTGTGTGTCTCGACATAGATCTTGCATCTGTTCGAAAGAGACGTGTCGTTCTCGTCCGAAAGACGCATATCGTTTCTTGGCGTGGTTTCTATAATATCTCTCAGCTCGTACGGAAGGGTAAGTAGCCTGAGTTGCAGGACCAAAGCCTGTAACGCATTGCTCTGCTTCAGGAACGTCCTCGCTTCCGAAACGTTCAAAAGTGCCAGTCTCTCCTGAGAATCTTCTTGCGAATCGCCGTACTCGCCCTCTTCATCCGGGAGTTTGGCAGGTACTATCGCGAGATCTGATAGCCCTGGGATGTTTCTCGACAAGCTTTCCGCAGATTGATCTGTGGGTGGCGGGGTCGCTGAACCATCTGATTGTATCCTGGACTTTTCGCCTTCCTGTACCGCTACAATCTCGCTTGCAATGGAGGATCGATTATTGCAGTCCGCCAGAGTCCTTACAATCTCTTTCTCGAGTGCCGTATGTGCCTCTAGTTCAAGAACGTATGCTTCAAGAGCCGTCTGATCAATTTTTACGAACCTCTTGACACCGAGATGGTCTAGAAGGCCCTGATGTAGGGCGCGTAGTTCGGCTAGTCCAGCAAAACACGCGCCGAGATATTTTGATCTTACGACTTCCGCTTCTTTGCTTTGTTCTGCCGTCTTCAAACCATGACTGCTGTGTCGACATTTGCGATTTTTTTTTCGTCATGCAACTGTGGTTTCACTGGAGTGTGTTCGCGTCAAGAGCGTCGTTCTTCCCAGTCTCGATTCCAAAGATTAGATGTTGCACCAAAAAATGATTGAGCAATGAGGAGAAAGTCGTACAGCAGGGGAGATGTTGCTGGCATAATCGAGCAGATGCAAGCACGTCAGCTCGAGTTTGGCGCTGTGGCCTGGTGCTCTTTATCGTTTTACGGCTTTCCGGTGAGACCCTAGCACCGGGCTGCCAGTGGAGCCAGCATGCGTCCCCTCCTTGTCACACAAGCCGCAAAGTGTACTGTATCGCTAGATGCTTAGCCAATCGCATGTTACTGATGTCGGACTTCTCCATTGGACGGTAGCTTCTAGATGAGTGGTGCTGATCAACGATGACACTCCCGTGGATTGGGCGCTGCCGGTGCGCCAACCTGATACTATATCAGCTGGTGTGCTCTGAAGAGGTCAGCTGGATCTCTGGCAAGAAGCTGAACTAAGTGAAGCGGCAGGTGTGCGAGTGGTGTAACAAATAGCGCTTAGCATAGACCATCGACTAGTTGCGCGCTTCGAGGACAGCTTCCTTTTGATGTTGTCGCACCATGCATGCACGTCCGAATGACTTCAGTCGACGCTGCTCTGAGGGCTGCTTTGCTTGGGTACCATGAGATGCGAAAGCTGCTAGCCGTCTCCCATCGCCGCTAGAGCCATCGGAGCAATGCACGAAGTCTTGCCTAACAATGATCATCAGAGAGCGTTTTGTGTCTTCAACATGCTCGAATTACCTCTGCCCATGTGCAGTTGCAGCACTGTGTTGCCCCTCGATTCTGGTGCCATGATCGCATGTGCCACATCAGGCTGAAGGTGCCGGATCAGAATGTCACTACCAATCTCTAAGAAAAGTCGATCTGGCCATTCGAGTAGACTCCAGTTCTTATGGCCAGAGTTTCCAAGCCAAGCCGAGCCCATGAAGAGCGGTCGTCATCTTTGGTGAGAGCTTCGTGAATTCGAGACAAGTGAGCGGCCACCATCGCACGCAGTTTATGGATATGTTGGACGTTAGCCGGGGCATCCGGGGCAATATGCGAAACTTGAGTCTGGTTACTGGTTCTCGCTAGGGCGTCAAGACTCATCCTTAAATCAGGTCTATACTGTAGCTCAACGATCTCCTTGGCTGCCATTTTTGCTCTCGTATTCTTCTCTAAACCGGAGAGAAGATCACTGTCGCCAGGCATCAGCAGCTTGTACGCCTGGAGTCTGCAAGGTAATGCTGGCGATTTGCTAAGAAGATCTTTCAAAAACACTTCCGCGCACTTGCATCTTCCGCTTTTTGCATACTGTCCGGCTCGCGCTCCACGCCATCTGTCGTCTGGACTGGCAAGCGCGTGCCTGGGATAGTCCAGGTTCTGCAAGCGTCTGGTGTTCGTCGACTAGACTTGGAGATGCAGTTATCATCCTACACAAGGTACTGCGATAAGAGCTGGCGCTCTTCTGTCGAGATGACTAGCAGGCGAGAGAAGCTTGACGTGGGATGAGAAATGGACTGCTTGCAAGAGCTGGAAACTGTCGCTGCGTAGAAGTGTACATGTCAGCGCTAGATGATCGCTGCAAAACAGTCGATGTAGCTGGTCAGTCGCCAACCTGATGAGGACCGACCCTGTGAATGCCGTCTGCAGGGGTGGAATCGCAGTCGCTATAGTGATAACTATAGGACTTGACGGAGTGCTTTGACAGAACACAGGTGCAACAGTGGGTCTCAGGGGACTCACTGGCGTCGCGACGGTAAGTGCAGGATGGCAAAAGTATAATACAGATCGTGGCTGATCTACCGTTACTCCTTCGCTGTCACATCTTTTGGCTCTTGGGACATTACGTAGCTTGTGGGACACCTCCAGTCGATACAACGTGTACTTTGCCCGTACAAATCATGCGCGGTTGCACGTAAAGGGCCTGCAGAACAGGATAGAACATCCATGGCGTAGGGGAACATCGCCAACTACACGATATCAGTCAACGTATACTTTAGCCTCTTGGTCGGACGCATGTTCTCTTGTCCACAACCACAGCTCGAGGGGACCATGGGCGTGCCGAACTGTAAGTTCAACTCGACCCAGCCTGTCGATCTTTGCGATTGTCTTTTCCGCGCCCGTTTCCTCAGCCAGCTCTGCCACAGTGGACACAGAGTCGGCTTGGAAAATTCCAGACGCTCTCTGATTGCTCAGTCGATATAGCTGTACATGATCTACCGCGTTTCCGCCATGTCGCTCAATCCATACAAATGTGCCGGGTCGATGGACTCTGTTCGATGGTGTGTCTTGCTGTCGGCCGGGTTTACCTCACGCCAATGGCGCTGGAGGTAGGTCGAGATCACCTCGGTGGTGGGAGGAGCATGACGTGTTTCGAGCTCGGTGGGGTCGTGGCCGGGAAACGCATGCGAATAGAGTGGATGCGGCTAGAGGACGGTGAGAGCGCCCTCGCAGGCAGCTTGAAGTCGGGCATCTATCTGTTTGTCACCACGGCGACTCTCCATTGCGCGGTGACGAAGGGAAAGTGCATGTCGCTGTGATGGACGATGCCGTATCTAAAGAAGTCAGCCAGAGCGTTGAGAGGAAAGGAGACAAGAGCAACGCACCACTTTGCAACGCCATCCTCCCCGCGCGAAAATGGGATCATGCGTGGTGGATCGTGTGTCCCCGCCTCTATAGTGGCAACGTATCTGGTGCAGCTGTCGGACTGCGGTCGCGGGTGAGTCCCCATCGGACAAGTTCTGTAGATCGTGGCGAAGAGGGAAGATAATGCTTATTCGAGTTGACTTGATCTTCGAGTGTCAAGCCCGGCATGTCGCCAGTATGTGGCCAGCATAGCGCTCGCCGTACAACAGGAGATGTCTCTCCAGCATCCTGCACCGAGTGTTTCCATGGTCCATCGCTGCCGCACTCTGCGAATAGATCCCCGCTTGTGTATGTGGCGATGACGCTCCCTGACCAGGTATTGTGTATGCTTCCACAGATTGCCCAAGCGCATTTGGGAAGGGTATGCCATGGTCGAAGGTGATGTTGCAGCCTGCCAGTTGCTTCGTGTGTGTCCTGACAAATTCCTCCTCCATGAGTGACGTGTTCCAGGGTGTAGACATATCAGGCCGGCTGCTTTCGCAGGAGCGACAACGGGATCGTGGACGCGCGGATTCTCCTTCGTGAGAGACAGGCGAAAACAGCTGTGGCCATGTTCGAAACAGCCAGATGTTGGCAGTGAGGAGCAGGTGGGGTGCGCTTCGTAAAGGGTAGCGAGGGGCGTGCGAGGGACTGAACAAATGGACATTCAAGGCAGCTCCACCTTGCCGATCCACAAGGCGGCTGGTCGACGCTCCGTCAAACCGAAGTTGCCTATGGTTGTAAGGCCGTGAAGGCGTGTTGGTGTGATGATGGCCGTGTGCCTTGGTGGTTGTTGACAGCCGCAGACGAGCCGAACACAACGGCCCCTACTTCCCTGACGGTGATAAGTGCACCGGGCACCAACATCGAGGCATGAAGAAGAGCCAAGGTTCCGACCAGACAGTCGGTACAGACGCGAAGAATCAGATCTGCTTCATCTCCACCTCGGTTCCGACAACAAATTTGCGCTAGGAGGCGTGCTGGAAGCTAACAGGCGCGTGTCTTGGTTGCAACGACAGATGGAAAGTGAGAACTGAACCAGTCATCTGGCGTATGCCAACACGCGCCATCAACTTGCATTAGATGCCACAAAGAAAGCCACGAGCGAACCTATGCAGAACGATTCAATTGACTTTTCTGCGGCTATAGCCTCAGTTGGACTCCCGCGAGTAGATACCTTGCGTGCTCGAGTTTTGGTATTGTCAGGGAGGGGCGTCATGCCGTCCGCACTATCACACCGCCTATCCGCGGGAGAATGGCTTCAGTCTTTATTGAGAGGCACCTCTGGCTTTCCCGCGTCATTGGCGATTGTGCAAGGTGCAGCCAGCCAGCCCAACAGATATGGAAGTCTGCCTTCCTCCCGTTACCTCCACAACGCATCCACTGCAGCTTCTTTCCCTGACCGGTCTGCAAAGGCTTGCACGAGTTGGCCTAGTTCGATGCGTCCTGGCTTCCAGCGAGTCGCAAGCGGCAAACGACTACGCGACACCATATCTGCAGCTTCTGTCCACGCAACCCACCACGACTTTCGTCCTGAAGACCGAGATCACGTCTGCGGCTAGCAGATGTCTTGCTCGTTCTTGGAGAAGGAAAACAACACACCTCTACATACGACAGGGTCCGCGCATACGATGCAGGCCATCAGAGCACCTACTACGTTTCCGTCCTCCACCGCGAAAAACCAAGCCGGCTTCACGAAGCTACCATGCGAGATCCGAGATGCTATCTACAGTCTTGTCATTGACGGCTCCGAAAGCAGTGCCTACAACGATTGTGGAATAGGTATTGCTTGGCCGCCTGTGTCAGCATTACTCCTCTGCAACCAGATCGCGTCAGAGTTCACTTCTGTGCTTCTCCGCGAGACTCGGGTCGCACTACAGATAAACCTGGACAAAAGCAGCATATCGGATTGTGTCAACAGCGTGCGCAAAGATGTCCGGATGGAGGCGTACGCTCTTGCGATCGATGTTCGCGAGAGACCGCGTCCTCTTCTCTTTGAGGAAAACGCAACAGACTTCGATCGCCAAAAGGTAGCCGATGCACTCGCGTATGCAGTGCAGGTCTTCCCCCGGGTCCGTGACGTAGCGATTTCAGTAATGCTGAGGAACACTGCGAACGAAGAGCTAGTTGAGTTGTTGCGGGAGAGATTGGAGCAGAACCCTATGCTTCAAGAGTACAGGATATATACACGTAAATTCCCCGGTTTCCGAGCACGTTTGGAAAGTCTCGATAAAGGGCGCGGGAAAAGTACCGTTACCTGGCGACAGCGTATACTGCATGAACAAAAGCGACAATGGAAAGCACGGGTGATCGCCGATGGGCAATGGAGTACGCAGCATCCAGTATGTCTTGTGTTTGGTGAAGATTAGTAGAGCTTGTGCAGGACATCTGACACTGGAGTCGATGGTCGATGCTGCAGTGGCAGCAGGGAACGATGGGCTTAGCAACACGATATTCTCGAATGCTTGCGCACTGGTATGACCACCTTGTGGTGCTTGTTACGGCACGGTGTAATCAACCCCGCAACACATCGTTCGGCAAACTGTGATGTCGAGTCTCGTCGCACGACTGCGGCCTGCGGTGAGAGCGTCTTCTGGTACAGAGGCAAGATGTCGGTTTCCACGTCTGTCGTAGGACCCTGTTCCTCGACATCTAGCGGCCACGACAGCTCGCCTCTTTCTTGAACGCAAGCGTTCACATCTGTATCCTCTGTGTTTAGAAGCTGTTTCTCGCAGAAGGTGGTGCTTACCATCCCGCTGTCGTCTACATCTCTGGCATACAAAGGCGTGGTCGCTGTGGGACGAGGATCTGTGCAGGTTATTCTTGGATGACACAGGGCTGGTCCTCGAGAGTCAGTGAGTGCGGCGGACAGGTAGGGTGTACTGGCATGGTTGGCAGATCGATATAGTAGCACGAGGGTGGAGGATCAAGCACTGATTCATAGATTGACTAGGAAGCTGAACACAGCGAACGTTGAACGTTCATCGCCTACTACCATATACCGAAAGCGATCGTGTAAGCCTTGAGCAGCATCCTCGGAACTGACTTCACTTGGACAAACGAATGCTTCGACAGCTTTGTGGTACACCACACGGTACACAACGCCTTACGCAGAATCTGGCAGAACGTTCCTGGTGTTCTCAACTTTCTCAGGCCTTGACGCCGCAGTGATGTCTTCCTTCTCTCCCACCACCACCCTCCATGAGTGAAAGTGCTAGCTGCTACATCATAAGGATGCGGAACAGTTCTCGGGCTTGTTCTGGTAGTGCTGGCAAGAAAGAGCCTAGACTGTCTCTCCCACCGACACGTCTGTCGCTGCGTCCCAAGAGCTCGGTGACAGTCTCAACCGGGTCCGTCTCCATGTCACCAAGGGCGAAGGTTGTTGCGTCGTCGAAGAGCAATCTGTGTTGTGTCCCCATACCGACATCGCACAAGGGAGAGAAGTAAGGTGTGTCGGCCGTGCACAGGAGATCGATTGAGGGATGAGTAGCGAGACGCGCAAGCAAAGAGGGTACTGTCGTCCTCCGAAGGTAGGGTGAGTCGAAGGAGCTCAGAATGACGGGCACCGGACGCGACGCCGGACTGCTTGTGACATAATGACGTCGAGCAAGAGGGCAGATTAACTAGGTAACTTCTGTCCTACCAATGCCACTGCCGATGCTGTAGTCAACAACAAGTCTTTGTTTGTTGTGCCAGCTGTGTATCCACTCATGACCGTAGTCTTCGGTGTCCTCTTCGTCCCCTTGTACGGCGCAGAAATTATGAGATGTTGGTAGAGGCGTGCGGTGAGTCGCTCGATGAAGTAGCGCTTGGAGCTGTACCCATAGAGTCAGATGTCATGTCCTTCTTCTAGCTCGAAGATCCATTGACTGTATGCACGGCCGTGCAATCGAAGTAGAGATTCTCTTTGGAATCGATGCGGATTTTGGTATGTTTGTGTCGCTTGGAAGCTTTCATCGTGTTTGAGTAGGCTCTGCGCAGAGAGGTGTTGCTGGAGGTCTTGGTGCCGCCGGGACGATCTTGCCAAAGGTACTGCTCATGCGGAAGCAGCCCAGCTGGGAGTGTAGGCGAGCGCCGCTTTCTCTGTCGTCCTACTTTCTCTGAACCTTTGGTCAATATCTTCCATGCTTCGAGGATGTTTCTGGTATAGGAACCTCGTTCTGTACCGCTCCCTCTCCACCTTGTCCAGTGTCGTCTGCGTCTTCCTATGAGATATGTTCGGCAAGGTCTTCCTCCTCATCCGAGGCATCCTCGTCACTTTCATCGCCATGTAGTGCGCGTCCCAGTACAGGTCGGTAGCTTTTCTTCGCGTGCTGCGATCGGCGTTGCGAACAATGGCGGGTGTGCCATTCGTCGAGTCTCGTTTTGTGGACTCATTAGGGGTTTCGAATGTCGAGTTTTGGTTGGAATTGGGCGTCGCAGTGTCTCCTCAGGTCGATCTTCTTCAAGACAAACTGTGCTGTCTTATGCTCGTCTAAGTGTTGTGCATTTTGGGCGGTTCCAGCTCATCGGGAGCGTCTTTTGCGAATTGCGCGCGTAACATCTGCGGCCTCCCCTCATCGGCGTCATGTTCGTCGCGTCTGCGCTCTATGTTGGCCATGTCCTGTTTGTTGAGCGGATGTTTAGGCAAGACGGGGCGACGTGGTTTGCGCGATTTGGGTCTTGGCGTGACGGCTGAGACTCGCCCTTAGTCCTTGATCGTTATCTGCAAGGGACAACTAGGGCCCGATTGGTCATACTGCAGATTCATTGCGGCTATGTTTCCCGTTTGCCTGCACCCTCGCGAACTATCTGCGACTTGACACTCACGGCACAGAGTTATAGTGATGCCGACAGGTGCATTGTGAAGGGTTGGGACTTGCACTGACATCTGATCGTGGGCCTAGCAAGCGTTGTGCAGCGAGTGATATCTGGCTGCAGCTACCCGCCCATGCTTTTGAGAGGCGCACAACCTTAGCATGCATGCATACTGACTTCAACGGGCTGAAAATTGTGGGTCCAGGCTATGTGCATGCGAGACAGAGAATGGAGGAGCTAGACATGGCCATGCACGATCATGTCGAGCAGTCTTATGAATCGTGCTAGCCCCGTCCTAACTCGGTCGTGGAAGCTGAGAAAGATGCACGCAGCTCACTCATACGCGGATACTTGGTGCTTCTGGCCGTAGCAGTCACGCCGTGAAGCGACATCGTTGGGTTCATCCGGTGCGTTCATCTGAACCGAACACGCTGGATTGGGGGGTCGAAGAAGGCCAACATTAGCGCTATGCCGTAACTCTACTATCACTACAAGCTCGTCCGACGCTCCTGGGACACGGGGTACTTCGCTAGGAAGATGCACACTTTGCAGGCCATCTTAGATTTTCTTAACCATCTACTAGGTGTACATGCAGAGAGAAAGTACTTAAGCAAAGCATCAACGCAGATTCTGACTTCCTTTGCTACAAGCTCTCGCCTTATGATCGATTGTGTTGTCTTTGGAGACGAAGCATGTCTCAAGGGACTGGAAGTTGATCTCGCACCGTATCCCATCGCGATATTCTCCAATCCACAATTTGAGGTTCGCCTCGCTTTTGTCTCTCACATTCTCGCACGCTATTTTGACAAGATCGTGGCTATCGAGTGGGTATTTGGCGGCTTCGATCATCGTAATCATCTTCGGGTCGCAAGGCTTCCTTTTATCTGTTTTGCTTTTTTTCAATTTCGCCCACTTTTGCCACAAAGAGGCCTGGGTGAAATGAAGGTTCGCATGCTTGCTATTCAGATGCTTTTCTAGTTCTGGCATCGTCGTACCTCTGGCTCTCAGTCGAAGCAATGTTTGCTCGAGTTCCGAAGTCCATGTGACAATGGATTTCCTAGGCCCGTCTTCGAACTCGACGACCTGTGTTTTGAATGTTTCCGTTATGTCGGCGGTCGATATCGTGCATACGCGTTGATCGTGTATGGCATGACCGGGCTTGGTATCATCTCGAATCGTGCAACATGGGGCTGACTTCAACCAATCTCTTAGCCGTTTGATCTTGAGCTTGCTCAACTTTTTGAGCCCCGTCAGCGTGAGACACTCCCTCTTAACAAGAGCATAGTGTGCGTGTAGTTCTGCAGACTTGTTCAGCGTGGCCCGAATTCTCTTGGTCTGTTTGTGTTGATGGTCAGCCACGAAGACACTATCCTTTTCGCCATCGCTCTCGGACAAGCATCCATCTTCCTCCATGCTTCCAACAGAGGCAGAAGCAGATGCATCGGACATTTCATACTCGCTCTCTTCATCAAAACCCTCGCTGTTTTCAAGGTCGTTATCGATACTGGACTTTTCTGGATATGTTTCGTGGTCTTCAAGACTCCTTCCATCGCGAGCGACACCGCCATGCTCTTCTCGCGCATGCTCCATTCTCCCGAGGTCCAGAGGCAGCAAGAGCCGTTCACCGGCTTGGACGTCTTTAGTGGTTCTGATAATGAGACTGTGCCCTTTTTTACAACGATACGGAAGAACCTCCACGTTCTGGCCGGATTGTGAGCCGGAGCTTTCGATGCGATGCAGTTCAGCATCTTCTTTGCACACGTCCAGACTGGCGTTTTTTGCAAGCGGGTACAGATCCCCTGTGGGCGCATCTTGTCGGCCCTCCATGCGACGGATACCATCCAGCACTCCCAGAAAGCTTCCGGTTTTGAGATTCTCGAGAGAAGCAACACCACTAGGCTTCAGGTCAAATAACTTTGCGGGTGTTTGGTCTTGGAAATCGTTAGGACAATCTGAGCAGCTGCATTGAGAGTCGATGCATTCAGCATTGTTCCGTACGCATACACAATCTTCTCTACATGGACCCTCACAGTCACACGAGGGAAGTTTTTTCTCGCAACCAGCGCTGCATCCACATCCCTGGTAACAGATCTTGCATCTACATTCGAGCTTTGTTGACGAACACGGCCCGTCATGGTCGCAGTGCCGTGGATATAGATCATCTAGTGGATCTCTGCTGAAGCTGGTATGTCGATGTAGAGGGTTTTGCACAGATTGTTCAAGTCGTCTGCGTTTCGGACGAGGTTCGGCTGAACTGGTGGTGTGTTAGTTCTTCTTCGTCTTCTCACTCGCAGAACAGCTACGGACGCCCATGTACCTTTCGGTTCGCACATGATCTGGAGGCTCGATATGCCTTTTAAAGACAAGTGGCGGTTGTAATAGTAGTTGTGGTGGAGGTGATGGTGATGGTGGTTGTGGTTGTGGTTGTGGTTGTGGCGGTGGTAGTGGTGAAGACCGGCTGCTGGCTTGAAGCGCTTTGCCCATGTCCAAGGCATACACACAGCCGCGGAGCCCTAGCAAAAGAATTCTGTGCTCATCTGAAGTGCCTGCAGGATTTGCATACGCTTTTGCAAAGTCTTTCAGTATTTCCTTAACTTCGGACAGCCAATTTTCAGGCTGGTGACACAGCGTCTTCACAACGCAGCCTTTGAGTTCGGCGAACGGAAGTCTAAGAGACTCGGTGAATCGGGGTACATTCCGAAGTTTGTCGCAAAGATCGTTGATGCAGTCGCGGACGTCCAAACACTCCGCGGTATGGTCTGCCGAAGGCTCGCGTGGTAGAGGCGGTGCGAGATGCTTCTTGTGCTGCACGGCTTTGAAGGCTATCACATAGGATTCCAGTACAGAGGGTAGCAGCTCGAGAGTTGGATCTTCAATCAGCAAGTTTAGCAACTCTTTCGCGCTCAAAACAAGATTGACAGAATCCTGGAATTCTCCACACTGATGCAAGTAGCGGATATCATCCAAGTCGGCTAGAATATCTTGTCGCTCGTGAAGTTTATCTTCAGCGCAGCGAATTAGGGACAGAAACACCTCGCTCCCGTCGACCGCCATAGAAGAAAGCGAAAAGCAACAAATCAACGAACAAAGACTTTTCACAGAGGCGTGTAGAAAGAGACAAGAACAATGCGATCACGAAACATCATGTCGCTCAATGGAAACATGTAAGGAACAGAAGCGGTTGTTCTCTCAAAGTATTTGATATGATCACGTGCCACAAAGGTGGGCGACCGTGCAGAGATCGGGCGCGTGGCCTGCACAAAACAGCGTCTAGTCTGACCTCGAGTTCGATCACTGGTCGGCGCGAGAAAACATGCAGTTGGCTTCACACAGCTAGGCTTGTTTGATGTCGCGAGCTCAGACACTTTCTCAGCCATCCAATGGAAGGGAAAACGTCGGTGAGAGGTGCTGGGCTCTCTAAACGAGACGCCACTCTCTCAAATCATGGTACATAGGCTCGGCACAATGGCTTCCGTGTCTACATGTTGAAGCTCAACACAACTCAACCACTGCCTTTCTCTCTTGATCGTACAAACATGTCCATCGACGCCATTTACACCTCCCGAGATTCTGCTCTCTAGGAAGCGGATGTGCGTAAGCCCAAGATCACACATGTCTGTGTTTGGCGCCATATAATTCTATCACCTCCTTGTATCTCGCTTAGCTCACTGAAACAAAGCCCGACGGCCCAATATCAGGCTTGGGGTCCGAAAGATTAGGCTAGGTGAGGCGCGCCGTGAGCTGGCCTTCGTCAAGGATCAGTACGCACGGGGGTGTGGGAAGCCAAGCGCGCGCACTGGCAGGAATCATGTCATTGCTGCGAATTTATCTCGCCTCGAAGCCAGCCAGCTGTGCCTGTCCAGGAACCTTGCACGTCGAGCTTGATCAGCCGGTAGACAACATACCCAGAGAGCTCTTACAGAAATCAGACCTGATTGCCTACAGACTCAAGAGATCCTCAACGATCGAATACGCCTCCACAATGACGGCTGACGGGCGCCGTGACTTTGCCAAAGAGATGGCTGACAAGATATCGTTGCTGATTCAAAAAAGCCAGCAAATGATGCTCGACGTGAAGTCATCGCTGCCGGACTTGCAGGATCAGAAGAACGACAAAACAATGACGGATACAGCACACGAAGGACTGGGAGCAATCAAGGCTAGATTCGACGAAATGTGCAACCATCTGGACAAATTACTAGACTCCTATTGTTCCGCAATCAAGAGCTTGTGTCAGACCATCACGACGGTGGCGGGGCCCTACCTGGGGGAGGACTCCTTTCAACAAAGATGCACCGAGATGAAAGAAACATTGAGAGGAATCAGGTTCAAGGAAGGCTATAGCTTGGTGGAAAAATACGATTTCGCTTGGGACGTCGAAGCCGCAGTGTACAGGCTGATCGAACTTGCTCCCGTCGGCTGTTCGAACACAACAGCTCTGGAGCTACTTCATCGTTACGGGGAGTTCTCATCAAACGTGGCACCCTTTACCGAATCAGATTCCAGAGCTTATGTGCAATGTGTTGGTTCTGTTTTCCTCAGCACCTTGCGATGGCTGCTTTGTAAACCTTGGGATACGCCGCAGCAAACGCCCAATCGAGGGTGGGTGAGGCGCAGATAGTCCTACGTCAAGAAGCTGACCTACGCTTGCAGCCCCGGTGAATCTGATCATACAAAGAGCCCAGTTCAGAAATGTCTACAGACCGTCTTCGTCCACCCTTTCAAAAAAGGCAATGGATACGACGATCCTATCTGCCTGTCTGACGATGAAGACAAAGAAGAATCCACGGGATCGTCCATACAGAAGGCGAATGACCATCTCGATCCCGAGGCTGGTAAGGCTGGCAGAAGCGTACCGAATCAGGCTCAAGTCGGCACCAGTCACTTAGTGCATGCTGCCACGGGAAGTACACGCGAAACGGAACCGAGTTCACTGAATCATAGCGGACCTTCCCGTCTTCGTCTGAACAAGAGACTGAGTCCCATTGGTCGAGCAAGTAAAAGAAGTTGGGGCCCGTCAGGAGTAGAAATGGCAGAAGAAAGACGCCTGCGACCACGGCGAACGGGCTCAAATCCCTACAACGACAAATGCAGTTGCCATGGCAAGTCAGCGTCTCGCTTATGGGCTGCTTCTACTGACATTGTATATTGCAGCTAGGGCGAACCCAAAATGTGCTACTGAAAGCAGCTGCAGCTTTAGAGCGCTCCAGACCGAGTGCAGTTCTGCTTGCGGGAGCGAATGCAAAAACCAAAGAATCTCGCGCGGAGAGTTCACAGATCCCGAAAGCCTAGTGGTCAGGTCGACTGGTGAGAAGGGCAATGGTCTTTTTACCGTCCAAGATATTACCAGGGACCAGCTGGTCATAGAATATGCCGGCGAGCGACTCCCCCTCGGCTCGCAGCTGGCTGACAATGAAGACAAGCGGTACCTCTTCCAATGCGGCGATATTTTGATTGACGGCAACAAACAAGGCAACGAGTCGAGGTACCTGAACCATTCATGTCAACCCAACCTTGAATCACAGCTGTGGGTGGTCAACGGGGAGAAACGCGTCGTCTTCGCCGCGATGAAAGACATCGAAAAGGGTACCGAGCTGACGTTCTCCTACAACCGGGCCGGTGAAGAAAAATGTTCTTGTCAAGCAACAAAGTGCTCGGGTACACTCAGAGGGTGGCAGGCTGCAGAGAAAAGGAGGTAGCATGGAATATCCAAGTAGTGTCGCAAAAAACAAGAAGTCTGCCCAGTGTCGTGACGACGGTCAGACCACTTTGCTATTGACCCTACTATAGTGATCTGCTCTGTGACCGTGGACCGAATGAGCAATATGATGCTTCTTACATCTTAAACACGCAAGCTACTCATAGTCTGGTAAACAGCCAGCGATTTGGGGTCCAGAAGCTTGGCCGAGTTGTGGTGGAGTAGATGCGACCGGGTCGTTGACGACCGCGGGATGGTGTGCGAGTGTCAAGAACGTCATAGCACCTCCTCGGACTGAAAACATGAACGGAGATGGGCGATCTTGAGTCGTACATTCAACAATGACGCTTGATTGACTGGCTTCACGCGAAAAAGAGAATCTGGCGGAGCATGTCCGCCACGTACACCGAAGAACATCAATGTCTGCTGACACCTACGGCCTGACTATGCACCGCAAGATGGTCAGGTGCGAGCTGGAAGATTCGTCCATTGCTGGGTCGAGCGCCTCCGGATTACCTTATAACGGCTCTTTGGAGTATCGCGAGGGAGAGCATCTGAGTCTGAAGCGCAGGCGAGTAGGCTGGAAGTTTGACAACCTCTCGATCACCAGATATCCAAGTCTTCGGCTGACAATCTGCTCTCATCGTCGGCACTCAGAGCACGAATGCCAGCTTGCCACCATGCGAGTGTTTGCTCCGCATACTCCTGAACATTTGTATAGAAAAAGATGATAAGCCTGCGATGCCGATAACGCTATATGTTATGTTCTTTCGACTAGGAGTTGAACAAGACCTCTCTGCCGATGGTGCAATAGATACAGTGGGATGAAGCGTGTCAGCCGTGGACAGCAGCCGCGTTATTCGTGCTTTCCAAAGCCATTTGCGTGTACTCGGGCCTCGCAGCCACATGGAAAGACCCCTCTTCGTTTCCCACTTTGCACGTTCTTTCGATAGTTGTCCAGGCGTAATCATGCGTCCCACGCTCCTTGATCCACAGCAGCTTGTGGCGTCGACGGGATCGCGATCGACATGGAACTGGCTTCGCTTGACTACTCTGCGCCGGACCAAAAGGGAACAGTCAGGCCATCCGGCGTTGTGTCACAGATCAGAGGTGTCCCTGGCAGAAGCACACAGTCCGCCCCACTCAGTCTCATCAGATTGGCGGTCATACATGCTACGTGCATCCGTCTGTGCCTATTCGAGCACGCCACGGGCTAGCGCTGCATTGGCCCAACCGTAAAAGAACAATGCTCTAAGTGCCTACATCGACAGTTTGCTGCCAGCTTCCTGATGTGGAAGTACAGAGATGTCTAGACACATATAGGTAGGATATGCGCGAAGAGCATCCGCGGATGCAACCTGTGCGAGAAGCTTGTGCATCCTGTTTGTCCACCGTGCGCAAGTTTCGCGCTACTGTACTGACACGAAATCCACCCGTTGTCCCTGTAACATAATCATAGGCTCGTTCCGAGACAAGATCCTCTATGCTGTTGCTTTCAACTTCATTTATGCACACGCACACACAGACCAGACCATCGTAACAGCAGCTTGAGTGGCGGGTATTCCTGATTGACATTTCTCTATACCTAGTCTACCTTGCTAGCAACAGCTCGTTCTCAAAAGACAAAACAATAGTGGCAATCGAAGCCACTAGAGCGTTAGAAAGAAGTTACGTCGATGTGACGATATGAGGTGCAGGGTACAAAACGGCAGCTGATGATATGACCGAGACGCGCCTGCCCTTGCCTCGGCCTTCGATAGCCGCCTTCGAATTCTAATATAGCGATACAAAGTACTCCCAGGTGTTACCAGATCATCTTCAGAGTAGACGTGAATGCAGCGGAGCAGCCATTCCGCCGTGATCTATGGTTTTCGCGCCGAATGAACATGGATGTAATGCAGGGTTGGCTGATATCTTAAAAGATGGCACGATTGGATATATCGAATCTCTTTACGGATCCGTCACACTGTCGTCGGGTGTGCCTATTCCCTCCATAGGGGTTGTAAGGGCGAAGCTTGATTGAGTCGGGTTATGGGTGCAGCGCCTGGCGTGCCGCAGGCGTCCAGTGCCTGCTGCTGTTGCACGAGCCGTACTCATTCCCGAAACCACGACAGGGTCAACCCTACCTCCCTCCACGCTGCATAGTCAGCAGCCAATCACCAACTTGGCTACTGCAACATGCAGTTTGGGACCTTTGTTCCGCGATGCGACAAGCAGCTAACTTCTGGGCGCGTTGACCTCGCCAACAGAAGCTGGCGATACGGATCTTGGGGTGGTCCATGCGTTGCTGATACTGCGCCACGGTCGGAGCTGTAGTCCAGTGCAGATTCGCAGCTGATTCTTTCTGGCCGGACGTCGGACTTGGAAGGGGTCAGCCCGGGCAAGACGCTTCCAGCCCATCTCTTACCCTTTCTATCTCACCCAGGCCTCCAGGTCCGTAAGACAACAGATCCGCCTCTCGAGGTCTGGTGCAACCCACGCAGTCATACTTGACCAAGTACAACTCCACTAGAACACATCTGAAGAGAGTTAACTCACCAACGCAGACAAAAACTCTTGCCTACCGCCGCTGCCATGGATCAGCCTTCATTCGCGACACCACCTTACACGGTCATGCACTTTCTCAATCACATCCAGGCTTGGGCTGTGGGTTTCTACTATACAGGAGCCTGGCTATTCAGTCTATGCACTCTACGAAAAGCACGATTGGTATCTCGAAAGAGACGGCGAAGCATCCTAATCTCGGTGCTCACAATCCTGGGCGCGTACATGATAGAGGTTGTCTACCACTTCACTCGGTCGGCCAGCGAACGGGGCTACGAGGCACCACAACCCGCAGTAATCCGCTGCTTAGGGTCGATACTGGTCTGGAGCTTTCTGGCGTTTATGCTTTGGTCGAGCAAGGCGCTGTGCTGGCATGCGTACTCTGGCGCATTTGTTCTCCAGTTCGCTCTCGAAACTACGACGTGTCTGCTCATAGCCTTGTCCACGCCGGAGAGCAGTCGGCACAGCAACGCGCCCTTTGTCATTGGCTGTATCAGGGCTACCGCTTCCCTGATCCTACTGCTCGATGCCTGTCTCATTCTGGTCACCAAGCAGGCAGAGACCGCCAGGGACAAGGAATGCCAACCTCTGCTAGAAAAGGAAGCGGATAGCTCAGGCACATCCAATAGCAACGCTGGCTACGGCACCGTGCCTACCGCAGCCGCGAGCGACGGGGGAGAAGCAGCACCCAAAGACGACGACAAGGAAATCAAAGCTCAACAGGCGAAGCGTCTCGAGGAAGAAGGTGGCTGGTTCGGATATCTTAAAGGCTTTGCTGTCTTCTTACCCTACATGTTCCCTAGAGACGACTGGAAGGTCATGGCCTGCCTGGGTCTACGACTCGTTCACGTGCTGCAAGAGCGCATCTTCAACTTGCTTACGCCTCGACAGCTTGGTGTGATCACGAACAAGCTACAGCAGTCTTACGACACTCAGAGTGGCATTATGCCTTGGAAGGATATCGGCTTGTGGGTCTTGTTTTCGTGCATCAGCAGTTATGCCTTCTCGGGCGTTCTTGACGGCATTGCGCAGTTGGTCATTTCCAACTGCGCATATCGCCGCATCACCTCGCTAGCTTACGGGCACGTGCTAGACCTGTCTATGGACTTCCACACCTCGAAGAACTCTGGCGAGGTCTTGAAGGCCGTTGAACAGGCTGCGTCTCTGAGCTCGCTCATTCAGATGGTTCTCTTCGACATGGCGCCCATCCTGTTGGATCTCGTTGTAGCGATGTACTACGTCACTCACCTGTTCGACGCATACATGGCTTTTGTCATCCTCTTCATGGGCGCAGCATACATCGCCACCGGCTTTCACTTCACGGCCCTCGCTCAGCCCAAGCGAAGAGACTACGCTGAGAAGCAGCGTACTGAGAGCTCAACGGTCAACGAGACCGTTCATAACTGGCAAACGGTCGCCTACTTCAACCAATCAGAATTCGAACGCAAGCGCTATGCGGACAACATCACTGCCACTATCTCTGCTCAGTACTCATACTTCTTCTGGACCATGGGCGGTCAGGCAGCACAGGACGCTGTGGTTACTCTCGGGTTCACGGGAGTCTGCATCTTCGGTATGTCGCAGATCGTGACTGGGCGCAGACCGGTTGGTAATCTCGTCACCTTGATCATGTACTGGTACGCGATAGTAAAGCCTCTCTATGTAATTTCGCACAGTTACCAGCGCATCTCTAGCTCGCTTGTCGACGCCGAGCGGCTTCTTCAGCTGCTCAACACCAAGCCTACAGTTTTCGACCGAGACGACGCTAGAGACATTGCGATTTCTGCTGGAGAGGTTGTGTTCAAGGACGTCGACTTCCATTACGACGAGCGCACACCCATCTCCAAGAGCCTCAATCTGAAGGCTTGGGGAGGACAAACGATCGCCTTCGTAGGCGAGACAGGAAGCGGTAAGTCGACGATGCTAAAACTACTCTTCCGCCTCTACGATGTTACACGAGGTTCCATCGAGATCGACGGCCAGGATCTACGTTCAGTCACGCAAGCCAGTCTTCGCGATGCCCTAGGCCTTGTTCCCCAGGATCCTGTTCTTTTCAACCAGAGCATTCGTGACAACATTCGCTACGCCAAGTTCGACGCTTCCGACAGCGACATCGAAGATGCCTGCCGCGCCGCCGCCATTCACGAGGACATCATCAGCCTTGCTGGCGGCTACAACTCGAAAGTTGGCGAACGCGGCGTTCGTCTCTCGGGTGGCCAACTCCAACGCATAGCTATCGCCCGCGTACTGCTCAAGAGTCCCAAGATCGTCATGCTCGACGAGGCCACATCGGCAATCGACTCCTCGACCGAAGCGCTCATCCAGCAAGCCTTCAGCCAATTGAGTCAAGGCCGCACCACCTTCATCATCGCGCATCGCCTGAGTACGATTGTAGACGCGGATCAGATTCTGGTGGTCGACAAGGGTGAGATCATCGAGAGGGGGACACATCAGGAGTTGCTGGAGAACCAGGGTAGCAAGTATGCGGAGCTTTGGTCGAAGCAGACTGCGGGGCTTGTGCCCAAAACGCCATCGAAGGAAGACGCCGACAAGGATGGAGAGATAGGGATGGTGGCGGAGACAGGCGGGAGCAAGGCGTCGTAGGGTGAGAACGAAGGGACGGCAATGGCCATTACCCCGGAGCGGGACAGTCATACTGAAGATACGAGCGCAATCACTGACGTAGAACGAACTCTGTCCGACGTCTAGAAAAGCGAAAACATCGAGCGAACACAACTGCGCGCTAGCAGACAAGGAGAGCAACCTTATGGAGTTTTCGGATACGCCGACCATGGAGATGGAGCTTTCGAGAACCATAGAATTTGGAGAGAGGAGGACTGCGATGCGATAACCTCGGATAGCACGAGTCGGATGTCAAGTAACAGTCTTTGTGTGTTGATCATAGACTTATGACCTTCGAGATCTTCACAGCAGGTTTGGTGATGTATACATGCTTGCCTTCACACTCAGCTACTGACAGTACTGCTTGCCGTCGGCAAAATTACCAGAGCATCGGCGTTCGTAGCTCCAAGATCGCGAGCAACCCGGACTTGCGGACTTGGTACACTAGGATCGGTTAGACAACGCTTTCCTATTCGTGGAGAGCCGATTTAGCGACATCCGTGTTCCATGCGCTTCTCTTGACAGATTCCGTGATTCACAAATTGCAGGGCGGCTCAAGGGCGAAGTCTGGACGTGACCCATACTTGAACGATCAAAAGCTACATCGCACTACTAAGTCTAACTTGGCCCTGAAGATGCTGTCGGCAAGTGTGGAGATCGTTGCTCCTCCCACTCAGATTCTATTGTCTGATCACCGCGAGGCGGACAAGAAACCACCGAACAGATAACAGTGCGTTATCGGTCATTTTGTCAGCCTCCTCGTAGTCTTTTATTGTTTCCTCGTGCGAGATGAGACGTGACGTGCTCGTTTGACCCACGATTGGCAACGTTCGTTGCGACAAGGGCGTCTGGCAAGTGTTCCTGGCAGCTGAGCTAGTCGATTGCGAATGTATTGCATCGTGCGACAAGTCGTCCACGAATGTGTCTTTTGTGTGGGCAGAAAAGGCTTGATACTCTGGCTCGACAAGCGAGAGAAGGGGCCCACAGGCCACGCAAGGTCAGCAGGATACGCCAGTCGATGTCTCTCAAACAGACCAAGCTGACTGCCATCAACCCAGCACTGCTTCCAGCGGTATCGTGGCTGCAACCATGCGCTATAGCACTTGGTAAGACGCAAGGATGCGCCTATTCGCAGCCTCGTTCTTGTCTCAGCTAGAGCGTACCACGCTCTGATTTCTTCTGGTCGTACAAGGGTACACACGATAGGAAGGCTCACCGCAGCCTCGCTAGGGCGATGCAAGAGCTGGTGGGCGGCATCTTCTCGGATCGAGCAGCCGCCCTTGTGGGATGCTCCACATGACGAATGCCCAGAAGCCCCCAAAGATGCAACACCCAGCATTCATTGTTACGATTATGCGTGAGGAGAATGATACTCTACATCGCGACGACGAGGATGACATGGAAACACCCGTGCATGGACCCAGACATGACGATCCGTGTGCCTGGCGAGAGACGTCGCTCAGCAACCACGCATCTACTCGTCTTACGGCTGCTGAGGGTTTCTTCGGATGAGGCATGTCGCCAGTAGATTGTAACCACGCCACTAGTCGCCTCGCTGTATGGCCGCGAGAGGCCTAGCGATAGAGATCGACTCCGAAAGGCACAAGACGAGCGCGAGAGCGGAGCAAGAAGGGTGGGAAGCGTCGACTGCGGCGATCAATGCGCAGGCACAACTCGACGAATCGAAACACCCCCAATGCCGCCCATCGCCCA
Organism: Alternaria dauci; assembly: GCA_025504955.1. Classification (NCBI taxonomy): domain Eukaryota; kingdom Fungi; phylum Ascomycota; class Dothideomycetes; order Pleosporales; family Pleosporaceae; genus Alternaria; species Alternaria dauci. The sequence goes on from JANLBP010000012.1 coordinate 163,730, forward strand.
CGAGCTGTAGTCACAGTATCGCATGCAGGTCCGTGACAATGCTCCTGCTCGCTAGCATGGGTCATCGTGTTGTAGCGATTGTGTGGCGACTCGGCTACTGACGTGCATCGCATCTCAGAGCAGATCCTTGTACATCACGGCGCTGGCCCATGGTTGACTAGCTCTGTTACGGCGTTACCTTATCACGGAAACCCCCCGTGGCAGGGAACCGTACGCACACCTAGACTCGACTCGGTCGGTGGGTCAGCTGAGGGGCCAGCGACGTCTGGCTCCCAGTGTGATTGGATGATGGATGAATGTGTGAGCGGCAGGGCTACTTCTTTCCCACCAAGCCAGTGGGAGGCGGTTGACGCGCGCTAGGTCGCTCCGTCGCAAGTTGACAGGCGAGCCATTTACCTTGGCTTTTCCTCTCAACACCTGGAACCGAGATGCGCTACCACTGTCGAGTCGTGATGACATTTTCTAGATGCTTTGTTGAGAGCGGGATGGCAAGAAGCCCACATGTACGCGTGGTGAAAGGGCAAGGATAACAAATCAGCATGCACAGACACTGGTCGGCCACTGACGATGGACCAAGGCCTACGCTCTACGGCCGACGAGCGGTGTTGGACTATGTGGGGTTGCTCTGACGACACAAGTTTGCTCACGATGTATGGCATCTTGTTTCAGGCACCTAATGCCAGCCATCCGTGCGAAGCCGTCTTAGAACAGCGTTCCCACCACAAGACGGTGGAGAAAACGGCGGGGAAGACGGCGAGGTAGGACAAGCTAGAAACAAGGCTTAGGTGGCGTGTGCTCTTCTGATGACCACGACCATCGCTTGCCAGGCGAACATCCAGAGCGGGGAACGGAAAGTCAAAGCAGCGATTGCTTAGAGCAGCGCCTTCCGACTATGCCCTCTGAGACCTGGTGCAAGCCCACCGTACCGAGCGTTTCGTGCTGTTTCATTCATTGATAAAGGTTCACACTACAGAGGCACATGCTTGCCTGCCGTCTCCCTTGCATCCTACCTAGCACGGTTGCTTGTCGTAACACTTGCACAAGCACACTGGTTCCGTACGCTACCTGCCATTCGACATGGGCGAATTGCAGTTGAAGCACCAGAACCCTCACAATCAGCGAGCTCTTGAGGGTCATGATTTAGAATGGTATTGGGGCAGCGGATATAGCTCACAACACCAGTCTCGAGTCCAAGACTACAATGGCTTCAACGACTATACCCCATGCACAGCAGATCCTATCTACGAGACTGGCATGCCCCTGACCTTCCAAATGGATTCGACACCCGGGACTGCGTATTCACGGCTGCAGCCTTGGATGATGCCACAGGTGCCGCGATGGCCCAGCACGCTGACCAGCCAGTCGACTTGTCAAGCTTCACTGTTTTCTTCGGCAGGTCCGCCAATAACACTGACATCAGCAACTTCACTCTCAGCGATTTCAACTCATTCCGCTGATGTACGGGCGACCCTGACCAACTCGGACCGCAAACGCATGTGCAAATACTGCGAAGAGAATCCTACAGTCAGCAAACTGAAAATTGCAGGTAAGCCAGCGTGGTGAATCTACTTAAACAGATCAATGACTGACACTAGACCAGAAATGTTCGGCGTACATCGAAGGTATCACTGCACATGCTGTACGTACCGTAGCGTGCTGACTATTGTGCAGTACCGTTTCCAAGATCTTGAGCCAGAAGGAGAAGTATATTAACCTGGATGGCGACAGCCTATCATCCATAAAAAAGCCAAAAAGTAAGCTTTCGGAGCTTGAACATACGTTGTCAAACTGGGCCAAAAAACGCCAAAAACAGGGACTAGCATTATCAGATGCTATTATCCAAGAACAGGCACGCTTCTTTGCCCAGGCTGTTGGTACTCCGAAGGGCCTTCTCAGTATAAACAGTACGAGCTGGCTAGAAAGGTTTAAGAAAGAGAATCATCTTGTGGGTGCAGGGGCGGAACAGTCGGAAGGGACTTCCTTTCCGCCATCGAATGTGCACCCGCCCAAGGCCATCTCATCTGCATCTCCTAGCCGTTCGTCGCCTGCAAGCACGACTGAGATAGCTAGCGCGCTCCCGACCATCGGCGAATCGATGTTGCTCTCGTCGACTCAGGTCCCCACTTCGATGCAGCCCCCAGCGCTGCCGAGCATCAGCGACACTGGTGGTAGGGAGCCATTCGTCGACTCATTGGTCACTACCCCATCCCAAGAAGAAGCTGCATGCGCATTGGAGTTCGTCATGAGATTTTTCCAGTCACACAAGGCCAACTTCTTCGTGGAGTCACAGGAATACGTTGCTATCAGAAAGTTGATAGAGAAGCTGCGCATCAAGCCCAGTTCCCAACCCCATGCTTCCGACACGCGATATGTGACAGAACCGGACGTCGTAAAGACGACACTCGAGGCCTTTGACGTACACTACTGAGGAAGTGTATACGCTTTCCTGTTCGTTGTCGTTCCTGGAATCCTTGCCGCAGCACGTACACACTCACAATGCTTCGCTTGCAGGGAGCAGCTCCCAAGGCAGATCCACGGTTGGCTGCGTCTCCGTGCCCGCATCCCGAGCATCGCAATCAATTCTCGATCATCGACTCTATTTGGCCTAGTTGCTGATGCAAGGTCGGATTGTTGGTCACGAGAAGCTGGTGTCGGGGTAAGAGGTACATCACCCAGCGGAGTCGTGTGGCAGCATGGACACGCCCTCTGAAGACACGCCGGGGTTTCGAAGGTGGCGGAAGAAGAAGATCTCCGTCGAGAATCGAATGAAGTGAATCGGGCATGAGGCGCTCGCGATGAGAAAGGGGGCGATGATATTGGGCATGTCTAAAGAAAGCACGGTCAGATCTGATCCGGGGAGCCGTAGTCCATCTATCTAGGATAGCACTGTAGGAAGGCAAAGGTTGCGGTCTCGGAGATGGGCCACAGGAGATGCAGCGATCAGTTTGACTTTTATTGTCCGTTGACATGGTTCTCTGCCGGCTGCAGCAGGGAATATGTCTCATGTATAGGACGAGCCTTGGTCTGTCTCATTGTCGCAGACCGACTTGCTTGAGTGTCCCATGGAGTCATCAAACTGGATATTCACGTACGTGGTGGCTGGCGAGTCTTGTAAGTCGCAACAAGCGATGTGTCTTTCTCTCACACGTTATATGCCACAAAGATGACAGTATGAAGCTGGGATGCGCATAGCAGGCGTCGAGCTGCTAAGCATAGCTTTGTGTTGATGGAGAGCTCGTTTTTATGTAGAAAGAGTGTTTTGAGACATCCCTGACGCTCCGTCGGACGACAAGCACACAGGCGATTGTGGTGACGAGATTCTTCATGAGCGATATGGTAAGATCGTCTGTTATTGCGTCGATGTCCAAGCACCCACTCCAGAGCCATTGCGCTCAGGACACGGAAATGGTACACTGCGGTAGTCTCTGGACAGCACCCAGGTTGACTGCAACTCATACATGCAGGCCTCAAAGTATGTTTCCCCTTGAGACTGTATTTTGGGTTTGGACTAAAAGGATCTCTCGACGGAAGATATTTCAGAGGGTACTGTAGCTATTGTTTTCTCACTCCGACTCTCTATCGCGTCTGGGTGTTGGCAACGGGATGGAAGTTGGCCACCTGCAGACGACTTTCACAAAGTTAGATTCCTAGGACCGCCCGCCGAGAATCCGCTAGCAATGTGTCTGAGGGGGCAGCCTCGTGGCTTCGAAGCCCATGTTGCGCATATTCGATGACGCCGGTCTGATGATACCACCGGTAGCAATCGGCGTCCACGGGATCTTTTCCATAAATTCGTGAGGGGTGAATGCCACTGGTAGTGCTGTATCGGCACCGACCAAAGAGCTGAGCCAAAGTAAGCGGTGCCGGTCGGCTAACAAAGACGATTCTCGGTGGAGGAGGATGGAGCGGGAGAAACAATGCCATGACGGCGTTTTTGACGTCTTCACCTCGTCCCTCGAGTAGCTCTCCCGCACCGTCCTCTTCAAGTCCTTTCAGAGCCATGACACCAGTTCGGAATACAAAGCGGTTGATAGCCTGGACAAAGTTCTGTTCGAGCTCCTCCAACTGCTGCTTCCTCTCAGCATGCTCACAGGTACTGACGGTTACATCAACGGAATAGACGCCCTTGTGGTACTCGACAAGCGCTTCGATGGTTTTCTCTGTAAGTTTGAATGCAACCTCATTCTGTGAAACCATGTCGACATGTACGACGTAGGCCTCTATGTGAATCAGCTGGTAGTTGAAGAGTGCTTCTACTAGTGGATTGGGGTCCTTGCGCAGTTCGGAATCCGGGGCCTTTGGTACCATGATAGAGCACAGCGACCATATGGCGCTGGACTGCGAAAGAACTTCTCCGAGGAACTTTGTGCATTGCCAGACGTTGTTCAACGGACGCCTGTCTGATCTTGCTCCCTTGAGCGTCTGCTTCAGCCATGGCTCGACCTCGAAGGACAGTACGACGGAGGCGCTTGGTCGGGGCGCAAAGGGCGCAGCCGAAGCGGGTAGTAGTCCGATCGGCATTGTGTGCGGGCGACGAGCGAGGCGGTGCGATATTCGACGCGACGTTGGATCAAAGAGTGAGAGAAAAGAAAAAACAGAGGATCGGAGACAACTTTGTCTTCAGCGGATGCTACTCGGACGAGAGGCTCTTCAGAGTGCGAAGTAGAGACAGCGAAGTTTGGACAAACGAGGCGGAGGGATGGCCGGGCAGGAGGAGAGGGTGAGAAAAGGCTGGTGGTGATGGCGGATGGGATTTCTCAAGAGCCTGTAAGCGACGACGATGCAAAGCAATTGTACAACTCATGCTACCCGACTTTTAAATGTCAAAGACTATCTCGGCATCGCTGAGGAGGTGATTCAACCAAGTTAGATCCTCACGACTCCTTTGAGACCCACCCATAGCAAAGAGATGGCCCCAGGCGCCGAGCAGCTCCTGTGTGATAGTCAATGCGCACCCTCAACAGAGGCGCGCGGTTCGCCCCACTTGATCTCATCGCACTGCCGTTGTGCTTGGTTCCTGCGTCTTAGCGTTCCGCTCCTCATCACCGTAGGGCGCAGGGGGGATGCTTGGACGCTGATACCTCGTTCAGTCAAGCTTCGACAGCACGACAATGCTGCTTTCGCTTAGCAGAGCTGGGTCAGCGCTTTGTCGACAAGGCGTAGACCCTCCAACCCTACCATCGAGCAAATCCTGCATGCCCAAAACTTCCCGTGGCCCGGTACGACCTAGGAGATGGACTAGCGCTCAAGAAGTGCGTCGCTAGCTTACTGGCGTTTCTTAGCAAGCCCAAGGTGCCGCTCAGCATGTCGCTAAAGCCGCTTTTAGGTCACGATATGCTTAGTGCTCACTTCCGCATAACTTGGACAACCGGCGAGGGGAGGACAATGCGGCTTCAAGAGCGAGGGTGAAGCGACAGCGAAGAAAAGTGAAGTGGTACCTTGTTTTCTCTGCTTTTTTCTATTGTACATGTTTCCTCATGATAGCACGTTTATAATGAATCGAATAGGCCGTGCGCGGTTCGGCCAAGACAGCACGATTGCAAACGATTAGCTGGAGTCTGAGAGACCGGTGGTATGTACGAAGTAAATATTAGATGGATTCTTGTCGCTTGTTGACATACTGGTATGGACGTTGCAACACAGTGATATAAAGCTGTGATTTTGGCAACAACCTCGTACAGGGTACAATTGTTCTGCTTCCTCATCGTCTCTTACTGAGGCATCTGGTGCATACACATGCAGAGACAGACGGTCTCGCTGAATGCACAAATCACCGATCAGCTGCATGAGAAAGTAGCATCTCGATGCACTTTGCTAACAAACGACCTGCCTCCTGCAGCAACTCCCACCTAGTCTGCCCGAACATGTCTCGCATGATGATCAGCAGCCCCAAGCAAGCATTGCGATGCGAAGTCTTGCTCAGATCTTCAGGCGTTTTCACGCCGCCCATGCGATTGAGGTACACCACCATATCCTCGACCTTGCGTTCATAGCATAGGAGTTGGTACGGCGTCTGAACCGGTCCTTCTAGCGCAAATCCGTACGACCAGACAACGAGTGTGGCCAGATAAAGCGCCCATGATCGGTATGGGATGTGGTCGTCGCGCGCGGAGTAGGAGGACATGTCGCTGGATAGGCTGCTGGGGTTCGGGCTGTGGCCTTTTCTGACCATGACGCGGGAAAGCAAGCAGGAGGCATGGAATGTGGCGTGTCGGGCTCGGGCGGTGGGAGCCCATTCCTCCATCCGGCGTTGCACGTCTTTACAATTCTGCAGGGTTATCAGCTTCCCAAGTATTTCGGAAGCACCGGCATAGATCTGGCAGTCGACGAAATCGACATGTGTGGCCATGTTTGCCAGGTGGTAGAGGACAGCCTGGGAGTCGGAGACGTCATCGTCGCCAGTACCATCCTGACACCCGTATGGATTCGAAGCAGGGTATTCTTCCGATGGACACAGCGCGCTGTCGGAGTCCTGCCTCCAGAAGTCAAGAGCACAGGTCAAGGATCCTTGCCGCTCGTCTTGTCCACCAAGTACTGCTGTTATGCCAAGCGAGCTGGGTTGTAAATTCCGCTGGTTCGCATGCCATGACAGGCTCAGCAAACCTGCCATAAGTATCGTGCGTCCGAAGGGACCAGTTTTTACCGCTTGTTTGTTAAATGTCTTCTGCAAGCCATCAAGGAAGGATATTGGATGGACGCAATCTGACTGCATAGCCTGACGAACTTCAGAACTACTTCTTGCAGACCAGAGAGCTTCGTCACATGGCAGCGGAAGACGCATCTCGTGAGCAGCCATGACAGCACTGTGGCCGAACACGGTAGCATGCATGCTGTCCATGACGAAGGCCGCGAATGCTGCTCTTCTAGTAGCCTCCTTTGTGATCCAACGGCTCCACCACTCGTCGAGTCTGTCTGTTCCGCTGATGCCATGACTTGATTCCTCTTTGACGCTAGGATGCGAGTCTGTCGCTGACCGCCCGGTCAACGAGTTTCCTTGCCTTATCAGCGTCAATGTGGTGGCATGGTGGATGTGCGCTCGTTCATGCAACAGGCGTGTGGAGTACATCTTCTCAAAGAATTCGAGAAGGAGCAGGCTCTGAATTTTCCATAGCTCCGCTGGTGGACAGGCGTGGGCGTCCATGAGAAGTGCCCAACGCAGGTGCCATGCCAAGAAGTCAGCCAGCTGAGCACAAGACTGTGTCGTCTCTTGATCGTAGTTCTTTTCCAAGGAAGAAGCTCCGAGACACATGATGGCGAGCAGTAGGAGCTCGGGACATGTGCTTGCGTCGAATGTTGGCTTGTGGAGAATCGGTAGCTGTGGGTGGACGTGGTTCCAGTACGAGCTGATGTACGATTGCATCATGTACAGACTCAATACGTGGCGGCTGTCGTCTTTGTTGCCCTTCATGATAGCTTCCTTTTGCGCCATGACTGGTTCGTGACCTGTTCCGTTGAAGCGCAAGTGAATAAGATCAAGGAGGTCTTTGCGCTTGTCTTCGAGCAGTACAGTTTCGGGAAGCGTGGTGTCCAATATGTTCTGAACAGCTATTGGATACGCAGATCGAGCCGGGTTGTTCAGGTAGCCAGCGCTAGGGTGTATGTAGTCGAAAGACAGTTCTTGAGATTCAGTTTGCGACCACGCATCAGCTACTGGGTATACTGCGCTCGGATAACGTATGTGTGGTGAGCCTCCTGGGCTGAACTGATTGTCGTTGAAAAGCCACGTCTCGAAGTTATCGGCCATGGCGAATGGTGACTGATTATATCCGGCGGCTCCAGATATTGGCATGGCATATGCCGGGATTTGCAGCCTTTTGTCCATCTGGCGTGTGGGCTCGACACCGTTCATGGGCGCCTGTCCATACGTATTATTGTAGATCTGATTCTCTTGTCTTCGAGAAACAGGCATGTCCGCTGGTCGGACATATTCTGGTGGAAATAAGGTAGAGGGAGGGAGGTTCTGCAGTGATCGATACCCACCTGTGCTGTCTTGGTAGTCAATCGGGGATGACCTTGAGCTACATGAGCTGGTATTTGACGTCTGCACGCGTAGACCGGGCCATGCGAGGTTCTCATCACCCGCATGAGGGGGGTTGTTGAGAGAGGCGTGACCTGTACTATAGCTGTCCAGAGCCGCGGCGCGCAATAGGAGTGCAAAGTTTCCATAGCGCTGGTACTGCATGTCGTGGGGCTTAGCCTCTGAGTCGCTGCCATAGATGCCGTCGCTCACCGGTCTCTGCGGCGGATTTAGGCTGCTAAGGATGGTAATAGGGCTGGGAGGCTGGGAGTTTGGCGAAGACATTTGGTGACCAGAGCCAATGATAGAGGCGCTAGAGAATGGGTGTTGCACGCCATGCAGTTCTTCAGTTTTCATGGTGTATAAACTCGAAAGCGATGCATCGTTCGCACTGAGTGTGGCTGCCACGTTGGGGTATATATTGCGCTTTCTGAAGATGTCTCTGCGCAGTGGTTGCGAGCCGCAAGGCACATGTCTCTTCTTGTGACGGGTGTATAGATCTGGTCGAACGAAGGAACGGTCACAACCAGAAAAGTCGCAATAGTAAACTTGCTTGCGGCTGTCTATACGATATCAGCATGTCATCTCAACGCTAGCGAGAAACACTGAAGATGGCGAACTCACGGCTCAACTCGTGGCGGGACCGATGATATGTGCTGGAATAGCTCTTTTCACAGCCGTCGTATGAGCAAATGAACTTCTTTTTACAGTCATTCCTGTCCTGCTCTTCGCTCTTGGAGAAGCCACAGTCATTGCCGCTATCGCCATCAGTGTAGTCGCCTTCGTCTCTGTCACGTCGACTGCCCCATATCCTGCAGCTGTCAGGCGATGCTAGACTCGAGGACTTGCTCGCAGCACCGACTGTAGGAATCCCACCGTTTCGAAAGTCCGTTTGGGACTTGATTAGACCTGATGCACTTGTAGAAAGAGCATGCGCTACCATTGTTGGCAAGGGCTCGAGTGCAATGTCGTGCGTTCTTGGCCTACTGAGAAGTAAAGTCCGTACGGTCTGAAAGCAGGAGAACGCTGCATGGCCTTCGAATGATGTTGTTGTAATTTCGAGAAGTTGTTCACCGGGCTTCGAGGAACTAGCATAGGGCGGAAGCAAAGTGAAGCGAATCGCTCAGCCGAAATTGGTAACGGACAGGCCAACACAGCCAAGGATTTCCCGACAGATCAGCGGCATCTTTAATGCTTCCCGTCGAAGCAGTGGTGGACTTGGGGGCCGGATGCAGTGGCTCACATGTACAGCGGCAGAGACGGTCCACATTGAGCCATGTCCGTCCGACGCGTCTCAGTAGGCTACTAGGCGCACAAGAAGCCCGGATGTAATATTGGCAAACCACATGCACGGGGCACTGTTATCCGCGTCCGGGCCTGACCGTTGGACACGCTCCTCAAGACGAAAATGTACATTATGCCTGTTGCCACAAGAGCGGCCGGTTCCAGAGCTCCTGCAAGCCAGCCAGGCTTGCACGTGGCGTTAATCGACACTGAGACATTCTCACGCTACACAAGCCTCAGCTCGCTTTCCCGTGCATGCGGATTATGCAAGGGACGTGCTAGGATGTAGTGGAATCGGAGGTGTGGAAGCGATACTGAACGGTGCATGAACGTGACGCAAGCCTCCTACCGCCATAAGTTGTCTCTCCCAGCCCGCTCCGCAGATTGCTGCCCTTCCAGGCCGGCTGGACGGCTAGTGCTCAAGAAGCTGCTGCAGCCGCAAGCTCCGTCTCGGCATGCAGGGTTGAGTTGCATAATTCATTCTTTCGATGCTACAGGGCACACCAGACCTGGCTTGGGTGGCTATGTGAATGAGGACAGGGGCCTTGTCGCTCTCATTATGCCAAGCTGGATTTGGAGTCACTTTCCGGAAGCGCTCAGCGATACGCGTCTGACCTACCCACTGACTCTCGTATGGCTTGACTGAAATCTGTGACAAAGATTGGATATTGTCAATACTCATAACTGTGGTGCATCTACCACAAGACGTTGAACTTCATCAAGTCATTGTTGTACCCCTATTGGACTTTTCCTCGGCTATTCTTCTGCATCTGTCATCCCTCACTATGCTGTCTTTCGAGTGCATCAGGCGACCGTACGTAACAGTGTCTGTCATATGTATGGACCTAATCAGTACACAGCGCCGAAGTGCGACATGAACACGCGAAACAGCAGACAAGAAAAACAGCTTCTTTGGAGGGGTTTCCAAATTCTCTGTTGGAAGAACATCCAGCCATACCATACGCGAGACGAGAGCAGACGAGCCGGATAGGTGGAGTCTGCAGGCAAATGGCTGGAACCACGGTGTAAAAAGATTTCTACCTGAATTGCTATATTAAGAATCCCGACTTCCTAAGCAATCGTTTGCCAACTGTTCCAATGACCTTTGCAGTGATCTCACTCGGACTTTGATGAGAAGACGATATACCAATCGACACTTTACCGGCAGAGCTTGATACAAGCGGGGAAGATGTTTGTCGATTCATATCTGGTTGACACTCGTGTACTTTCTCGCCACCAATCCGCCGAACTAGTCGAACAAGAATACTGTCAACCGCTAGACCCAGCTGCATGATCGGCGCGGCTCCCGAGGTTTTCGAACCAATCGCAGAATCTTTTCCATTGGCAAGACGACAAGGCAGTTGCTGAGAACCAGGATTCGACCCGGCAAGCCTGCTTCCAAGTTATCGTACATAGGCCGTCTTTTCCCGTTTCTGTCGTGCCTCCTCGTTGGGCCACGCGCCGAACATGATGGCAAGAAGTAACCAGCACGGCTGAGGTCGAAGGATGCTCTCTATATCCGGGCAGAAATTGAACTCTCGAACTTGATTCCGTACAAAAGCCTATGTGTCCTCAGATGAACACAAACTCGCGCCAAGACCCCCATCCTTCAGACCTCTGCTCTAGGGGAGGTATTCAACTTGTGAAGTCTCCAAGCTTCCGTTCTCCTTTGATCAAAAAGCTCTGGTCCACAAATGCTCCACGGCTTGTTTTTCGAAACACTAGCATCTACGGTGCTGCTCGAGACATTGGTACCCACCACGCTATCGGCATCTTTAATGCTGCTCGACGGCAAGTCGACTGAAGTTGCCCTAAACGGAAAGATTCTCCAGCAGGCTAGAAGTGTCATGGTTGTTAAAATGCCCTGTTCTTTTGTTAGTGAAACAGCCTGTCAAAGAGGGGAGAAGAATATACCACCGGTAGATCTTCGTACAGTTGTTTGTTACGAAAGAAGAAACCAATCAGCACGAGAAAAGCAACGGCTCCCGAAGCCGACTCGATGCACCAGATGATACGTGTTCGTTGGACAGAACGGTCACTCCCGCCTCCAGACCAGATTTGCCTCAGCAGCAATAGCGAGTGGGCCACACATACGACCAAGCCAAAGAGTATAGCTAGCAAATGAACATACCATTTGTCATGGTCTGTGCAGCCCACATGCTCGAGAACTGGGGGCAAAAACGCAAACAGCAGATTGAGCAAGCTGCAGACGCATAGCCCGCAGAACAGCCAGAGTCCTCCACTGACAAGCGTCAAGGAAGTAAAGATATACTGCGAAGTGTTAGCCTCATATACAAACGGGGAATCGGAGAAAGAGAGAACGCTTGCCTCTGCAAATGCGAGAGAAACACACGCATTTCTCTCCATAGCTCTGATCCATGCGTACAACTCTGTTCGTGTAGATAGAAACAAAGCGACGATTGATAGAATCAGAGCGGCGATCGACAAGAGAAGGGCTATGGCCCCGCTCGCGATAAGTCCACCACGAGCCCATCTGTAAGCTTTATCGCTCAAACCGAAACCAAACCCCCTGGGACGATTAGGAGGAGGTATGCTTAGTTTCCAATATCTGACCAAAGTGACGGCCAATCCACCGAAAACGAGTGGCAGTAGAAATTGATGATACAGCATTTGCAACGGCTGCAGCTCCGATCTTCGGACAAGGCGAGACAAGAAGGCGATGCGAAGAAGAAGGCAAACGAAAGAGGCTGAGCTTCACGTTCTGTGCTGCAAGGTACGATCATTAAGAACCGTGCTGCAAGCAGAAGCCGAACGAGGATGTGAAGACCTGACCCCTGCTCGTCCGCCGGATCGTCTCCAAGTACATCCGCACCCGTTCCACAGTCTCGTTTCGAGCGGGAATATAGCACCGGGAGTGGAACGACTTCCATGCGAGCAGCTTCTAGTCCGTACCGGGCAGCATCAGCCGTCTGAGACACCGCCCGAACTCCTGGTTCGGAAGTGGCCAAAGCCACAATCGATAGACGACGACGTGGAGAGGGCATGTGCTTGTCCGGCTCGCTGGTTTCGGTTTTGTGCCCTGCAGCCTCACTAGAGATGTGCGCATGTTAATGGGTATAGCATTGGATACAGAAGACGCTTATAGCTCCATCATTCAACGGAATTTTCAATCAAGCATATTCAAGGTTTATGCAGATCGACTTCAAGTTGGCGCATCCCTCAATAAGTCAAGTCTTTGTACGATTGACCGTCGAGCCCTCTCTGTTGGCGCAGCGTTCATGCGGATATTTTTCGCTGCGACCTGCCTCTCGTACAAGCAGTCTGGAACGAGATGAGACGTTGGGGTAAAGTTTCCTCGCTTACGGCCTGTCATCAGCGAACGCCAGGCAAATGGGGGGTGCACGGCCACTAGCGGCATGAGTGGGGCTGCCAGATAGTAGCAAAGGTTTCATTTGTCTGTTCGCTCGATGGATCATTAAAATTCAACGCACAGATGGCTGGCTGTGATCCTAGGTCATTAGCCAATGCTGCATAAGCTGCCTGCTGGTGCGCACGCTGCCTGCTGGTGCGCACGCTGCCTGCTGGTGCGCACGCTGCCTGCTGGTGCACACGCTCCTCTTCGTCGCACACGCTGCCTGCTGGTGCACACGCTCCTCTTCGTCGCACACGCTCTTCTTCGTCGCACACGCTCCTCTTCGTCGCACACGCTCTTCTTCGTCGCACACGCTGCCTGCTGGTGCACACGCTCCTCTTCGTCGCACACGCTGCCTGCTGGTGCACACGCTCCTCTTCGTCGCACACGCTGCCTGCTGGTGCACACGCTCCTCTTCGTTGCACACGCTCTTCTTCGTCGCACACGCTGCCTGCTGGTGCACACGCTCCTCTTCGTTGCACACGCTCTTCTTCGTCGCACACGCTGCCTGCTGGTGCACACGCTCCTCTTCGTTGCACACGCTCTTCTTCGTCGCACACGCTGCCTGCTGGTGCACACGCTCCTCTTCGTTGCACACGCTCTTCTTCGTCGCACACGCTGCCTGCTGGTGCACACGCTCCTCTTCGTCGCACACGCTGCCTGCTGGTGCACACGCTCCTCTTCGTCGCACACGCTCTTCTTCGTCGCACACGCTCCTCTTCGTCGCACACGCTGCCATGAGTCCTCCACTCGCCGACATGTCTATAGCACCCCAGTCTAGATTCACATTTGAGAGTGGCCAAAAATTCCTCCAGTTCTATGATCCTAATCAGCCGCACGAAACCCTAGAGAAACCTGATGACTCGGCCGAAACTCGGAGGCTGCTACGAAACCGTGCACAATGCCAACTCTTGATGCGTCTGAGTGGACTCGTTTCCCAGCGGAGACGTTTTAAATTGGACACTAATTTCGAGCACAACTGGAACAAGATTCTGGATTCAGAACCAAAGGGTGGTTATGATCTCTGGTGGGAAAAGCTTAAGGAAAGAACACATCTTTCAGTCGTGGAAAAGGATGCTATATGTCTCGGTAATGCGTTTGAGAACAAGAAAATGGCTTGGAGGTTTACCCAATACCCATCTGTTGAAAATTTTGTTTCCACTCCCTATTGCTACAGGCAACTATTGGCGTTCGTCATCAAGTCGGATTCAGCTATAGATAGAGACGCCCAACATCCTGTCGAGCAAGGCCATACCTCCGTCAACAAAACCAAAGAAGACCAGCTTGGCGGAGCAACACAGTCCTTGGGTCCTCAGTCAACCTGCGAAGGGCCAACTAATGAGCGCGGCAACGTCGTTAGCGATGTCAAGCGTCCAAACGACGAAGATAGCCATGAGAGAAAGCGAATGTGTCTTGGATTAGAACGACCAAACACACATAGCACCCAGGATGCCATGTCAGTGGCCATACTTGATCAGGAGCCATACACGTCTTCGAACCTCGAGAGAAACGTTCGTGCCGAAACTCCTGCTCACATAGGGCGGCGTTCCACGATCCATTCGTTGATGTTGGCTCCAACGATTGAGGATGTATCTCCGAATTTCGAATATCTTGGTCAAATTGGTTCCGCTGAGTCCATGCAGAATGAGAGTTCCGCCCTCGACAGACACACAAGTACGGACAAGTACAACGTGTATCATGTACAAGAAGACAGTTTAACACAAACACCCGGTATACTCGACGACTCGAGCCCATGGTTAGATCCTAACTACACGCATGACAAATCGAACCGTGAGTCGTCCGACTTGGCATCTATTGGGGTGGAAAAACTCGATGGTACGGGTGATAGCATTGTTACGTATCGTTGGGAGGGAATTGAAGCTCTAAAATGTATCAGGAAAGACGTACCTTCTGTGAATGACGGAAAATGGTGCTACATTAACATGGCGTTATGCGACTTACCCTTTAAGGCACTGGCAGAGACGATCAAGCAGTCCGACATGTGGAATAGAGAAAACCTGGAAATCTCGACGAACACGAGTTGTTTGACGCTACGATTGCGACGAAGAGTGATAGATCGTTACTGCGACCTTGACTGCATTGTCCCAACTGCAATGGTGCCTCAGATTCAAGGAATACAGCGGCGTGATAATCACGCTCAGTAGCATACATTGTACCAATCATATAATTTAGTCATTGACATATCGCAGCTAATCAACTTTACTACTTAACAAGCACTACACGAAAGAACCCTCGATGAAAGGCGCTGGATTCACATGAACTAACGAAATCCAACTATCATAGCAGGTAATACTGAGCAGGCTCGCTTTTCACAATTTCTTCACCTCATGAAGTTTAAATCGGTGGCCCCTAATTTCCTCTCCTTTCTTCAAATCTATGTCTTGATCTTCAGGCATGCGATCCCCATTTGCGCGATAAGCTATGTCTCGAATTTGAATGCGAACATCATATGGAGCTGTCCATGTGGTTGAGATTGTTATCCAATCGTCCATGTTCGAAGCTTTGATAGCCGCCGCTGAAGCTTGATTCGCCGTTTGCACCGTTCTAATTCGAGAGGAAGTTATTCTGATCTTTTCACGATAAGCGTCTGAACCGATAACAATGCGAGTAGTTAATACCAAAATTGGGGAATGAGACCATTCGTGGGGGCATGTAATCGTATGCCGGCAATAGAGCGTATGTTTGCGAGCGATCGATGTACAAAAGCGTGATTGGCCTGTGTAAGATACCTCGGTTCGTAACGGAAAGCGACTGTTTTCCAAGGTTTTAAGCAGTGGCCGAACCTTGAAGTACAAGCAAAGTCTAGTAGCGGTCAACAGAGTCACGCGGCGCAAGGGCTTTGCTCAAAACTAACTCTCTATTGATGTGCAGGCGTTGTGTGGAGGACTCTTTGGTGGCGTTTTCTGTATAACCCTAGGCTGTGCTCGGTATAATGGGAGCTGTTGGGCTAGCCTGCAGCAGACGAAGAGTACTGTGGTCGCAGCGCAACGCTACTTAGTGAATAAGCATACGTTGCATCGATGTGGACCAGAGAGACCAGAAGTCGGTGCTATCAAGAAGACGGAAAGTGCTGATGGCGGGGCACTTGACCTAGATGCCTCGTCAAAGTTTTCTAGCGATGGTGGGGTCTCTTGACCCGCAACCACCAACTACCAACTACGAAGGAAATGTTCACTTCGCTCTGTTGATTAAAAGGATGTTTGTGTTGGGCCGCTACGCATCTCGCGCGTGTCGGGCACCACAAAATAGGGCAGGGCTATCGGGCGCGGCAGACGAAGGCTACCACACTGGCCTATTGCAAGTGTGCGAAGGACGCTACCCTCGCTGCTGCAAACTCAGCGCTAGTAATCGGCTTCTTCATATCGCGAGCCCAGGTCAGGCCGTACGTAAGAGCGCATGCACAAAGGAGGCATGCGTGGAAGCTCGTGCCCCGCACCTAGCTAGCCTCAGCAGTCCAATCAGGGTGGAACACGTTTACCACCACTACTGACAGCGCTGGGCATGTCGCGCGTCCATGATTGCTTTCCCGGGGCAACCCACAAACATCAGCAAGTCTGTCTTACGGTCGAGGCAAATCGTAGGTTGAAGTGTTGTTGGAGATCGTATAGAGTCGGTGATGTTCGAAGGGCGGGGTCCGCCACTAGCAAACCTCCATTAGCCAAGTGCACTAGGCAGGCTGTACAGAACATGTAACTCACCAGGCGGATAGGCAGACAGGCAGGCAGACAGGCAGACAGACAGATCGGCAGCCTCAGTGGCGAGGCAGTAAAGACAGAGGTACCAGAGGAAGCAGCCGTTCAAGGAGCGGACGGACGTGTTATAAGCTCGTGGAAGTGGGCTGCAGCGATCGTCTCCACTTGTATGTACCTGCGGGCGCGCAGCACACTGTTACCAACGCAGGCGCTACTAGCTCGCACCCCGCAAGATGGTACCCAGCTCATTCGCATAAATCGTCCGACATCCTAGTGGAACGTGGATGGTGCAGTCAGGACACGATAGAGCCCACCAATGCCACCCTAACCGGTTCCAGTCCTACAGTGCAGGCAGGGTCATTATGTTTGTCCATTGCATACTGCTATGCATTCACGGAGTCCGGTTCCAACTTTGTATCACCCTGGACGGTAAACTCGCACATCTGGGGCACGCAAGGTACTGTGGCTTTTCGCCCGGTTTTCTCTGACTCGCGTTTGATGCTTCCGGATGCGCTACACTATAACCTCTTATCAGGACTCCTCATACACTGAAAAAGTACCTGATCTGCCGATCGTAATGGGTCTGCGGCCTCTTCTCCTCTCTTGCTTGACGATCGACTTCGTCTCTAGCATATCCACTGTCCTTGCTTCGTTGGCTCTCTCTGCTTCAGACTGTGGTTGAATCTAGGAAAGCGGTTGGTCTGACTGAGGAAGAACACTCGACCGAGATCGAGGGTTTGGGCTTCTGCGGCTGAAAGATCTATTTATCCTTCCTCGTCCACCCGTGCTGGAGTCACTGTCAGTCTTCTGATGAACGTAGCCCTGTATCGTGGGTTGAGACATTGGCGGAAGCAGCTGTGGCGACGTCGACGTCGGGTTTGGCATGAACTGAGGGGCGTTTGCAGGCGTTTGCAGGCGTGAAGCCATGCGGAGTAGAAGTAGGTACAATGGGCACTTGGGATGGCGAACTCATGCCTGTACTGGTTACAGAAAGGTGAGGCTGGAATACTGGTGCTTTTGCGCGCACCCTCATCTCCTGCTCTCCCAGCTGCCAGTGCATCGACTCAGCGGACCGCCAGGGAATGTCCATCTGTATAGCTACTTGCTGCCACATTTGTTCCTTGTAACTAGCACAAAGGTCAGTGTAGTTTGTGAGAATACGCGCAGAAACGTGTCACATGCGAAAATGGCAGATGGTGCTAGGGTGCAGTTGAAGCCAAAGATGTGGGATCAAAACAGAGGAACGGGTGATCAAAACGGAGCAGTCTGAGCATCTGGAGTGGTCGAGTAGTACGTACCGCTCGTAGCATTTTGCGAGTTTGTTCTTCTTCCCCTCGTCCCAGGTGGCTCGCTTCTCGAGGTAGTTCTGGTACCGCAGTCGGCAGGAGATAGAGCTTCTTCCAGGCAGACAATTCGCAATATCGTCCCACTTTGTTCCTTGACCCCGCAGTTGGATCATCAGATTGTCCTCTTCTGGTGTCCATTTGGACTGTTTCTTGGCTGCATGCTCGTCGGGTAGCGAAGTCTGGGAAGCTTTTCGTTTTAGTGTTGCAGGGGAGAAGTGATTATTGCTCTGCGTGCGAAGTGGCGGTGAGAGTTCATATGGGCCGGACCAGAGTGAACGACTGTGCGGGAGTGGGACAGACTCAGCGTGTTGACGAAGTCCTGGTGTGGCGGGCAGAACAGGTCCTCCTAGCATGGGCACGAGTTCTTGGAGAGCTGATGTCGGTGCCTGCGTGTAAGCGGTTTTTGGCGCATAATGCTGAAGACCTGGGTATGCTGGTGCTCCAGGAGCGGAGGTGGGTGACGCCCTTTGCGAGGGAGACCATGTGCATGATGGAGATATGGTCGGGTCTTTTCTTGTCGCTCCTGTCGAGCCAGATACACGGGATATGAAGCTCTTCTTGGTAGCAGGCGACTCTGCACCCCGAGCCCGAGGCTCGATCAGGAGGTTGATATCCAGGATGAAGGTGAGGGGCTTGGTTCACGCCAGCCCACGAGATGATGCAAGCTACTGTATCTCGGATCGACGCTAAGGTTAGAAGCTCTCGGAGGGAGAACAGAATGGTGGCCGGTGCCAAAGACGGCTTCTGCTGGGACAGCTAGGTGAGCTTTCTTGTCAGAAGATGATATACAATGGCAAATGAGCACTGGCATCGGCTTGGAAGCTTCTCGTACATGTTCCAACGCTTCCACATACCAGACCGTTCCGTTCGAATCTCTCGCGTTTGCTCAGACGCGCTGCTGGCTTATGGGCGCTTGCGCGCACGAGTCACACAACGCCGAGCTGCTGGGACAATGCACGGTGCACGATGTCCCTCAACTTTTGCGGCTACGACATCATGACGTTCCCATGCATTCTTGTACTATTGTCACTACTCAATTTCGGTAGTCTTTCCAGAAAGACAGCCGTCTGGGGCTCGCTGCTTTGGGCGACGCTGCCACGACAGACAATGCATTGAGCAGTGACTTGCGCTTGCTCGCAGAGTAGTGCTAGTGAGTGACAGCCACTTGCCGGCTAGTATAGCTCGCGTCAACGGCTGGCGCGAGGAAGTTGCACTGGCACTATAGTGGAAACGACGAGTAGCCAAACAGGAGGCATCCTGTAGTGATCGAGCGTGTAGGTCGTGACCAACAGCCAGGGGGATCGATGCCGTAACATCGGTTCTGCATCCCATCTCGCATCTCGCCTGACCGCTCCCTCGATCACACGCCAATTGCTCTGCGAGTTTGGAGCTACTGCACCCACCCCACTCGGCTGCACGCCACCTGCAAGGTCTACCCAACGACGAACCATACAGGGGGCAAGCAAGACACATCACTTGCACACAATGGACGGCAAGGTACAGTGGGAACGACTGTCTGGCACATCCTTCTCTCGCTGCTATTCCGTCGTGAAGACCACAACAAGAGTGCACTTGTTAGGTTTCTCTCGTCACGCTAGATACGACCTACTACTCAGTGATGGTGCATAGTGGGAGGCTCGAACGCTTTTTTGAGGCTCCCACCGATGCTGAGTGCGACTCCTTCAGCCCGATGCTTTGTTCGAGGGCTGGGGTTGCAAGAGCCGAAGACCAGGGGGTTCAGGAAGAGGTGGGCGCCAAAAGTGCGCCTTGTATGTCGACTCGCTTGGCTTTCGCCTTTCCTGGAAGTACCATCTGTGCATGTAGTCTCTTTTTTATGCAGCCCGCATTTACTCCTCCGTGTACCGTCATCGGGATTAGAGCTCTGGCACGTTTTCCAAGAGTATGTCTGCTATATGGCCCTCCTCTCGGAGCCAGTCTGAGAATGGCCAAAAGCCTCGTGTAAACCTACAGATAGTCTTCACAGTATCTTATAGAACCTTCTGCCTTCTGTAGTATCTGCTCTAGCTTCTCGCCCAGCTGGTGTTCAACAGTGGACTCTCAGCATCACGGTCACCTACGTGAACTTCACAGTCAACCGAGCACAACGTCCAAAATGCCTCTCCGCGCGAAACATACCATAGTATGGGTTGAGTGTAGCTCAATGGTTACAACCAGAGCACACAGCAGGCAGAACCAGCTCGGCTTCTGGTGTGGTGAGTGGCAAGCAGGAGCTGTGGCTCTGCTATGCACACTATCTATCCTATACCGTAGCGTCAAAACTGCAAGACTATACCACGGCCACCAACTCCATCCAAAGCTCTTCGCACAATTCCCTCTCGCCGTACAAGATGGAAAACGCTACGGGAACATAGCGTGGCGGCTGTGCTTCCACGAGACCCTCTGCGGCCAGCCAGACCCCAT
Source organism: Alternaria dauci (assembly GCA_025504955.1). Lineage (NCBI taxonomy): Eukaryota > Fungi > Ascomycota > Dothideomycetes > Pleosporales > Pleosporaceae > Alternaria > Alternaria dauci. The sequence goes on from JANLBP010000012.1 coordinate 183,884, forward strand.
GGCTACCCCCTGGTTGGCCTCGCAGAGACAACTGTCGGCTAGCGCCATAGATGCGCCCGAGCTGGCTGCCAGCGTTGTCTCTGACGACTCTGATCCGGAAGCTGTTACCACCACGATTTCCCGGACTGGTCTCTCGGCCGATCGTCCCAGCCTGCGCCGCGACAACTCTGCTACCAGCCAGGCCCGCGGCAAGCACACAACACCTCTTCATCTCGAGAATTTCATCCACCCGATACGAGAGAAGGAGCTCATTGAGCTGCTACCGCCCCTTCTGGTACAGAAAGCCCAGTCTGCAGTCGAACAGACGCCCAAAACCTCCTCTACAGAAGCCGCTTCAGTACGCTGCGTCGTTGGAAGCTCTGCAGTTGACTCCGAAGCCATCGCATCTGCTGACTTGAGTGGGCATAGCGTCATCCGTGGCTTCGCACCCGGCCACATCTCCACATCAGTACGGTGCAGCACCGATCCGAACCTCACTCCCATCCTCAAGAAGACCCCTAGCCGCGTCACCAAGCCTCTCTCCGCCAACGCCGACGCCAGCAAGAAGACGCAGCCCGTATTCACTCTCGGCGAAGTTAGCACACACACTTTCTACGACGTCTTCGAGAGCAGCGAGGCTTTCACTGGGAGCGACAACAAAGAGAGCGACGTCGACGAGAGCGCCATCGAGGAAGAAGACTCTGATGAGGCGTGGGAAGACGAAGACAACGAGGAGAGCGGTCTGCTCACTGTTTCTGAGCCCCTCCCTCCGTTATCGCGTGTCGAATCACAGACCAGTCTTGCCTCACGCCGCTCTCTTATCACAACTGCCTTCCATCAGGGTGACCATGCATCGGCTCTGCAGGATGTCACGTCGCAGTTATCAGCTGCCATTGGGGGATCGCACACCCATACTCCCAACGGCCTTTCTGCCAACAGTTCTCACGAAGACGGTAGCTTGATGATGCGCGAGCAAGCTTCTCGCCCAAAGCCCATCGCCATGGCCACCTCCAACGTCCACCCATCCATCTTGTCCCCCCAGACAGCTAGACGCAACATGCTTACCAGTGAGTTGACTGGAAGCTTGAGACAGAATCTGCTGTGGGAGAGGCAGGACAAGAAAGCCACCACAAACGCGGTAGCAGACCGCCAACAGAGCAGAGTCAACCTGCCAGTCTTGCGCCGGGCCGTGACGACCGGTGATATCAAGGGCCTCAATACCAACAAGCAACAAGCCCACGTCAGAACCACCACTTTCCTAGACGATCGCACGCCCTACAGCGCATACAACCATTTCTTCGAGGGTGGAAACGCCTATGAATACCATCAGTCCGGATGGTAACAAGCGGCTGCTTCTCGCACTCGTCAACCTAGCGACGTCAATGGCCGCCATCAAATCTCGAGTTCTTGCTCCTCCAGCAGCTTAGCAGACTTGGTCCTGCTCTACTGTAGTGGATAGAAGTAGGGGGTTCTGCCGTACTGTAGGATCTTTGGTACCATGATGATGTCGAATGCATTCTGCAAGAGAGAACATCGCTGTATGCTGCGTCACTTGAGACAAAGGTACAGGGTTCAGAAGTACTCATTTGTAGTGGTCTTAAGGTCCCGAGGTTCCGAGATCTTGGGTTTTTTTCCTTCAGCTACACTTTCTACCAATTTGACTTGCTTAGAACCAGCGTGATTGTGTTGAGAACACAGCAGCTTTGCATTTCACCCAGGCCTCATCACTGGTGATGCTTGAGCCGACTCTACGCGAGAGATAGTCTTTGACTGCCAGAGTCGATAGTTACGCACATGCGTAGTGGGAACCTTTAAAAGCTAGCTCACGTCAAGAACATCTCCTTTTTCGCTAGTCATGCGTACTCAAAGCGGAAAAACCTTATTCTTGCAGCTTTGACAGGGGCCAAGTACCGACTGATAGGCGCTGGTAGTAAACAAGTCATGCGTGCCATCCGACGCTGTCAACCATGTCGGCGCGGGTGGTTGGTGTGTGGTAGTCAGCGCTGCTAGTACCGCATATAGACACACCTTGCTCTGCACAGTAGCAATCATGTCTCGAGACCATGCTGTCTCTAGCTTCCGTTCTGTGTTTGTGCAATAAATAGTATTCTGTATTTTACATATTGCCGTGACCTTCCTGTTAGAGGCGGTGGATCGCAGCTTAGCGACGCAGACGACACCCTTCCCCTGTGATGAGATGTGATGCGTCGTGGCTGCACGTCTAGATCAGCCACACGATGCGTGAACCTCGTATCCTGCTCCCTCGCATACGCGGTAAGTTCGGTCCTTTTTGCGCTGTACGTGGTTCCTCTCCCCTTGCATCGTGTAGCGTCACCGAGCACTGACTCTAGCCAACTCGGCAATCGACCGTGTGGGCTAGATGCCCAGGAAAACTGCCTGTTTCGCGAGAGCGGCTATGAAACTAGTGTGTGATGTTTGTCTCTCAGACTGCGCGAGCTGTAGCGTCGTTCGGAGGCAATGGCTACGCCTGTCGATGCTTTCTCCACTGAACACATTGCTTGTTCGAGACATGTCCATGGGCCTGGATGTCAATTTCGAGTGTCACAGAAAGAGGATGGTCGACTAGGCAGGCCATGTAACAAAAGCAGCAAGTGCACATATCGACGGTTCGCTGGGGTCTCTCGCTTGCAGCAGGACAACCCTTGACATCTGCTTCGCCCGTACGGGAATGTTCTCCTCTTCCCATGTTACGAGTCTGACCCATGCGCCGCTGCCACCTGGAATAACAGAACCGTTTCTGCAGCTCGAGATTGTCTGTGTGCAACACAATAACAGAGGTGGCAGGTAAAGCAACCATGGCCGCTGTCGAAGCGTGTCTTGGACCAGACAGCCTTGGTGGCAAGGCCAGGATGCTCAACGAGGGAGGACTGTGTTACGAAGACCTACAAGTGCCGTTATTTCCTGCTTCTTTGCGTGCCTAGCGGGGATTGCCGTCGGTTTCGCCCTTGGCTTGGGATCGGGCGTGAGGCCAGGCTGAGTCAGCGATGCGTTAGTGTGATGCACTTGCATCTGCCAGATCTTGATTCGCCCTCTTGGTTGGCCAACCGTCAAACACACCACCTGGGAACGCCAGCGGGTATGTCAGTCGGTATATGTGCCTGCTTGTCAGCGCAGGCGTTCGCTGTTGATGAGGGCTCAGTTTCGTGCAACCCTTCTGTATGTCCAACTGTGCGACGCTCTCTTACACGAGCTGTTCACAGCAGGGCAAACTCGAGGTACTGTGGTAGTCTGAGACATTATGCGTGGCTGGTGCTGATTTTAGCGTGTTCTGAACTTCATCAGTATTGTTAAGTGTGAGCCGGCGTCTTTTTCAGCTTGACTGGCAAGTGGAACACCGCGCTTGCTTCCACTGAGACGAAAGACGTAAAAGCAACGACACGCAAACAACTACAGTGCCACGGAACAAGAGCATTAACGTATATCGTTTATTGTGGCATGCATAGTCTGTACGGCCCAGGGCATATCGCGACGTGCCATGCCATGACATAGTTGGTGGATGGGCATCCCAGAGCACGTGCTAGAGCGGAGGTACTACCGCTTTCGGCGGCAGCTCACAAAGCATGCAGGCCTGTTGCAACTTGATCTACTAAGCGCTACCCATGACAAGTTCCCTCCATCGCTGCCCTTGAGGACCAGACCCCTCCACCTCGGCTAAGTTCACTCTGACCTTCCAGCTGTATCTCTCTACTGTTGAGCTTCGTGGGTGCGATTGCTTGCTGGCGATTAGGACTATACGGCTGACGAGTGGCACACGTCTGTGTGGGCGCGAGGCGGGAGACTCCACGCCAATGGCAGTCGCTTTATTCGAGACCTTGTTGTTTCTGGACGTTCCTGAGGATTTCGAGATCCATACGTAGAATCGGCGAGTTTTGCGCTTCCTCGCTGATGACCGCGATGGTGCGTTTAAATAGCGCGACGAGGTTGGCTCTCGTGAGCCATGTGTCGCTGGGAAGGAGGGGGTATAGTTTGGATTTGTACACTGAGACGAGGACGAGCATGTTGCCGAATTGTCTGCCTTGAGTGTCAGTGGGCGGTGTCAAGTTTGGATTTAGGTAGCATAGACTGACGCGTGCAGTGTACCGAAAATGTTAGTTACGATCAGCCTCTTCTTGCGCTTAGGCTGGAAGTATTGGTATTGGCTACCAGGCTCTTGGCCTACACGATCAAATGCGATGGTACTCCGGATAGCGGCGTCGATACATCGGCACGCGATCCTGATGACCTTGTGCTGATCTTCGTTTAGGTCGACCATCTGCACATTTCTGTTTGGAACTGCACTTCCATAGAGCGATGGCAAACCGTGCTGCATAACGCCAGTTGTGTCAGAAAGCGGAGGTGAAAACTCGAGCGTGTGGCTCGCTATTCTGAGGAAGGGTCGCAGCATTATGTATAGACCGCCATAGTACTTGGCGCGTACACGAGCGATGTTGAGATCAGTCGAGGGGTACTCGTTGTCTGACCACGCCAGTTCCGGTGTAAGCATTTTCCGCCAGTCCTCGAGTGCCGCCGTGTGGGTAGATGCGTGGTGGGCAACTTCATTGAAGCTAGTAGGACCAAAGTCTATGCGGCCATCGGGACTGTACAAGGCGTTGTGTGCTGCGTTAAGGACAACGCGTAGGAAGTTCTGCGAAGAGTACAGCTTCATGACCAAACCTTCTCTGGAGCCGGCGTTGACTCCGTCATCCTGCTGGACAGAATTGCTGACCTCGTCCTGAGACCGGTTCTCGTTGACGCCTTCGGGATACATGATCTCGCTCTGATATCTAGAGATGCCGGAAGGCGGCAGAGTGCTGATCTCTGCTAGAAGATCGGACTCGAGCTGCAGGGTCGTCCAGTAGACACAAATGATGCTATTGATTCGGTGGCGCTCCTCAGAGCTCCAGGTAGGTCTTCTGTCGCTGTTTACACGGAGTAGTTTAGTGTAGTCGGCTTTGATGAGGACCAGGACAACCCGGCAAGCATTACTAATCCAGCTCCAACTCTCCACTACTCGTGCATACTGACTGAAGAATAGCGCAGCCAGCAGCATAGCCTGCGCATGCGCAACGGTGTTACCTCCCTGTTGGTTTCCAAGGATATTGGTGGCGTAGGCATAGTAAGCCATACCAGGTAGCAGGTCAATGTTCTTGGGGCGGTTCTCGTCAGAGATCTTGCTGTTGACACTGCTGAAACTACCTTTGGGATGGGGGGAATCTCGAATGTAACCCCGTTCGATTTGGACGTAAGGATGTGGGTCATTCTGTGGCGCAGGCAAAGGGTCTTTATGCGAGCATACTTTGCCCAAAGCAAGAACGAGCAGTACAATCGCGTTGCGCAATGATCGTTCAACCTCACCCCGACGCGAAGGGAGTCCTTCAAGATTACTCTCCGACCGCTTTCGCTTCACTCCGTGAACAGGAGCAGGCTCGTGGGCGTTCAAAGGCGTCGCGTCAGGACTGTATTGATCACTGAAGTCATCGAACATACGTCTTAGTCTGTTCTCGTTCATGAAAGGATGGAGAATGTGCATGGTCTCCATGTACGACCGGAGTAGGTCGAACATGACATGGCGTCGAAAGTCGGGCCGACCGTCTGCGCCAAGCCCGTTCTCCTGCCGCGGCTTGGGCGGGAAGTATTTTTGAGGGGTGCTACCTGGTACTGTCGTTCCAGCCGGGACCTCGGAGGATGGATAGCCCCATAGGCCTTCTCTGCCGGGTGCTGGTGAAGGCGCTTCGGAATCGTTACTGCTCTCTGGGCTTCCAGGACCTTGAGCTCCGTCATTCGAGTCTCGGCCCTCCCCGACACCCCAGATGCGCAGTAGTCCGCGGTCTTGCTCAAGTTGCATCGGGTAGTCTGAGACTCCAAGGCCTTTGTCTACCAGACTTCTCAGGTACGGGACACCTACACAGAAGATACTCATTTGCGGCCACTCGTCCAGCAACATGTGCGCCGGTGTAGTGTGATCACCCTGCAGACCCATTCGCTTCGTGGGGTTTTCTTCGGTGACATGGCTGCGTTCGACCCTCACACTGTCAGCAGGGGTTGTTTACTGTCGAGAAGGGGGCACATACTGAAGTTCTTGCTTGATAGAAATCGATGCTTGCGCCCCCAAAGGCGACATCATGCTCGAGTGAGGAACAATGGGTGACTCCATTTCCAGGTCGCTATCGACTCGACCTATATGTTCTCTTCTTTGTATATGGTTAGGCCCTCCAGATGTGTCGTTTTCTCTTAGGGGCGCGGGAAAAGAGGCTTCAGGCGAAGCGTGCTTCGACGTTATCTCGTGGTTCTGTGATGATAGAAGCCTACTATCAACACGTGATTTCCAGTCGCCGAACTGGTCCACAAGCTGCGACAGACGTTCAGAGACGCCTTTGACACTTTTTTGAAGTTGCATCATCATTCTATCTTGCCTATGGGGGGTCAGTAATGAACCAGAGGGAGTAAACGGGCAACGCACTTGGGTGGCGGAACGTCCGTGTCTTCGCAGTCCAAGTTGTTCTCTCCGCAGGATCGGCACGGCCGAATGTCGCTGCATTTCTGTTTTCGCGAACGACATTGACTACAGGCGTGGGTGACGCGTACCTGCTTTGCCTGAGCCTCCGGTGCAGTGCCGTAGTCTAGGATCTGCAGGGTAAGAGGAGCAAGAGGCGCGTGCCGCTGGGCAGATAGTGGTGGTTGGAAATAATATGGCAGGCCCTCAGGACGTGCTCCAGGACGAGGAGCGTAGCCATTTCCATGTGATGTGCTGTCGTTAGGATAATGCTCGTGGTTGATCGCCCGCGACTGGAGGTGGCGGGTATGCTCCATGGGGCCTGATCTTTGAGATCTATGCTGGCGCCGATACGGGAACAGGGCCGACTATATGTTGTGAAAATGTCTTGCAGCAATTTGAGGTAAGGGACCCGGCAACCTTCATAGCTAGACACGCCAAATGTGGATGCTGGAGGCGTGGACTAGTCATCATCTCTCCGAGCGGGAGGGTGCGGTGCAATGCGGAGATACCCCTGCTTGAGTACATCTAGATTCTCGATCCCAGGAATAGGCATGATGCAGTTTGGCGCACACATTCGATGGATGAGCATTGGGAGCACGGACACTTTCAGCGACCCTTGCATACTACTGGCAGGTGGACGAGCACGCGTGATTGGCTCGAACTGTTATCTGGTGGGGATCAGCGACGGAAAGTGCATCGGGTGCGTAATGCCTCGAAGCGAACTAGCCACGGCCTTTAGCGGGTATCGTGGGACAGCCCACATCGAGGCTTCCTTTTGACACACGTCAACTACTGCCGTCGCGACGCTTGCATGCAATCGACGATGGCTGACGGTGGAGCTTTGCTACTGAAGGGGTAGTTGCTAAGCATGCAGTAGACCAGCCATCAGCCATTACGATAACAATCACCAACCAGAACCCTTGGCATGGCAGCGGCCAAGGGTGCTGCGAGGCCGTTGCTGGGTGTAGCATGATCTCAGCGGCACTCGACAAAGTGAACCTGCTCTTTGGTGTAGGTGCATTGAGGCAAAGACGGAAGTACAGAGTCACGTTTTGTTTGTGGTAAAGACGGCTGTATTTGAAAGAATGCTTGCATACCCTCTACGCTCACCGCCTAGCCTCCTAGGTGCAGTCGCATACTCTCGAGTTCCGGGAGTATGCTATACAGCTGTGTGGAAGCAACCTACCATCATACGTCTCGCACCGGGTCGCAAGCCGAGTTGACTGGGGCGGTGGGATGGCGGCGCTCGATGGCGCACTCTTTCCCGCACATTTCTTGCCTGGAAATCAGCTGGTGCCAATCATTCAAGGGGGACGAATTCACGTGCGCCTGTATTTCCCGACATCCAATACTTTGCCATTTGAAGACATCCTCCTCTACTACTGGAGGGACATTCTCCTCCACAAGCTGCTTGTTGGCCTCCCTGCTCGCCCGTTTCTTCCGGGCCCCACCAAGATTGTGCCATGTGGCTTCAGGTTCCCTACTTAGCTGTGATATCCTGGCCGTGGTCAGATATTAGCGAGGGTGGGGGAACAGGAAGATAGCTCTTCAAGACATGGGCGCCACTGCTCTGCATTATTGAACTTGGCGTGATGACAAGCATCAAGCACGGCTGAGCTCGTTCCACGTTCAGCCACTTGCTGATCTGTGCCTTTACAAGCTTCGCTTGAACGGCTTCTGTGCAGTGTGGAAGTGCTGATCTGTTCCAGGACGCACACATTGTGCGCGACCGTGGACTGAAACGTCGCTTAACCGCGCCATGTCAATTTCCTGCGGGATCGGAGTTACCTAGAGATGAGCCGGGTGGCACGGCTACAGTCGGTGACGTCGATAAGAGCAGAGCCTATGGTAGGACCAGAGAGTAGCTTCACCAGAGGTTCATGGTTTGCCGTCCATGTGGACACCAAGAAATCACGACTAGCACGGGTCGCAGCAGGTCTGTCTGAGTCTCTAAGCCTCCCGGCACTGCTAGCATTCTTCTGGCTTGTACGGCTAGCAGCTTGTAAGTGGAGTCTTGGCCCAATGTTGTCCTGAATAGATCCTGAATGCAGGTGCTCGGGGACTTGGCCCCTGCCTGTGACGCACTTTGGTCCAAAACCCCTTGTAATCTCACGGATGGGCTTCTGATCGGGTAGTATTGAAAGGTGGGATCGTATTGTCGCTCGATTGGCTCAGGACATCTGGGTCCACGCGTCGCCTCCACAAAGAGGTGGTATCTGCTGAATGCCGTATAGGTATAGAGCAGAATGCCAAGTCTCAAATTTGGCTTGAAGAGATAAATAAGAGCATCTCTCAGCTACAAGACACCAGCTTTGTCTTATACACACAGAGACTTACCGTTACCATACGGGACATCAGTTTGTTGACTCTTTGCATGTTCTTCCCAAAACTGCCAATATGACACAAGTCCTTTCAACGGTACCAGCCACCCATCGAGCTTCAGAGCAGAGATGCTTGCCGCCTACTGGCTCGTACCTACCGTGGCCAGCCTTTCCGCAGGGAAACAAAGATCAATTACCACGGTACCTTCCAGCGCCACCTTTACACAATCAGTCAAGGCAGACTCCACTCAGAGCCGGGATATCGTATCCACCGCCACCTCTGAATAATTCCATCGCGTCCCCGCTCGACACGCGACTGGAATCATACAACCATCTTCCCCACAGTTGGTCGAACGCAACGACAGAGGATAGTGGCTGCAAATCTTCTTACACCTATGATTTCACACAGTGGCGGCAGTTGACTCCGCTTGCCGGTACTCCGTCTAGCGCCCAATATTCGGAGGAAGACTGGAGTGGAAGATCTCGGTTCCGTACGAACCATACACGGCATCCCAGACGAGTCCCACATGAAGAACAATTGGCACTTCCAGGCACACGTCACGTCGCTCCGCACATCAATTTACAACCAGAACTGCGCACTCACTCGCACGCCAGTCGTCCTGTCTCCAGTCAACCGGATCTTCGGAGTCTGCATTCACCGTATGGGATGTACCGATCGAGCTTACCATATCCATCACCGAAAATCTCTCTACCAATCCGTACCTCTCCTGGAAAGATTTGTCATGTCTTTGGTGGCAGGCGAACCATATACTCCACAAAGCACAGAAAATCCTCTGAGAAAAAAAGACCATACTGTTGGTTCTGGAATTACTCGAAGCACTCCTGCCGTTTTGGAAGAGACGAATGTAAAGGCCTCCATAGGTGTAGTTCGTGCGGTAGTCCTTTTCACGGTTGCTTTTACTCTCACAATGGTAGAAGATGCGAGAGTGCTCGGCACAGATATCACCATCCAAATTCGCTTCACTATTCCACTCCATCTCGCCAAGACTCGTTTTATACTGTGGTTTGATGACGAGGACTTAAGACAAGAATGAAAAGAGTAGTCCTGGCTGCCGATCATAGAACAAGACCGGTACAGGAGAGCGTGGGTAGCGGAGCGCGCCAGGAAGTCCGTCGCTTTGTCGAAGCTATCAAGGGTGAGCTTCTTTCTGGTACGCATCTTGGAATCACGGAGAAGTAGTAGTTTTTGTATCCAGTTGGGAGACTGGCGGGCTATCACGCGTCGCCACGACGCTAGCGGCAATTCTTGCTAATGTAGTATAGTATAATAACAGATCAGAGCACACTTATAGCAGCGAATGACTACATGCATACCCAATCATCTGTAACGACGTCTTGCATAGACTCGGACAGTGTAGATGGCGCTTTCGAGACGCTATGAAGTCTTTGTTCTGTATCTTCTGCACGCATTCACTCGACTTTAACGACGATGAAGTGATGAGGTATGTCGAGAAGATAACCATCTGCAGACCAGCTCGATCCAATCTTTCAGCGCTCGTCTTTACGCATCCTCTGGTTCAGTAGAAGCACTCATAGCCGAACTCACACTGCATGCACCCAACTGCAACTCTTGCGAAGAGTGTTCGCTCACAACCCGTGCTTTGTACCATGTCACAGAAGCTAGCATTATATACTCTACACTGACGGTTATTGACATCACGACAGCATGGAGATACATTCAAAGTACGATTGAAAGCAGCGATCCCTCGGCCATCCATCCATCCACCCATCGTTTTAGATCCTCTAAGAGTGTCCTGCAGAAGAGTATCCAGAACATGTTGCCGAGGTTCTCGTGTTACGTCTAAAACATCAGTCTCGGACGAGTATTGCAAGAGCGGACGAATCGTACGGTGTGCTGCATCCGCTGCATAGTCGAGAAGCACAGTACAAGCAGTTTCAGACACTTCCATGTCTCATTCTGGTCCTTGTATCTATGGCTGTCTGTCTCAGCTGAAACCGTTGTGGAATTGGCCGTGGTTGCATGAACTAAGAGCTTAGGGAGTCTGCACGCAAGCAACCAGAGCAAGCCGAAGGGCGGGAGTATATGAACTGTGCGGTGCCACAAAGATAGCAAGAGAGGATGTCACAGGGTTGAGTGCGGATTTGGAAAACAGAAAAGTCAGAACAGAGTGTGTTCTGTTGTTTGTGGCGTCCTAGCCGAGCTTATAGAATGGTCGTCGCACGGCGTCATGAGCAACAACAGCGCTTGGCCTGTAACAGACGATCATAGCAGCCAGGACTACCGACACGGCTACTTTGGTCATCGGAGAGTCTTGTGCAAGGTGCGAGAGACGCCCTCAGTATTTCAAGAGACAAGGCAAAGAGGGCAAACGAGAAAGGTGTACAAGATACTCGCTAGCTCTAAGAAAACACGGATGGAGGACTTCACGATGTCTAAAATGAGGCTAGCATAGCACAGCAGCGCCGCCGGACACTAGGATACGCCACATATGATTCAGCCGAGTAGTGCGCTCCGATTGCAGTATTCTGAGCGTGTAGGTCGAAGGGCAACGGATGACAGTGCTCGCGCCCGATAGCCTCGCACTCCAGTCGCGGCCTAGAACACGCTGGGAAGTGATGGCAGGGACAAGGCTGACTGGCAGGCCAAGTCAACCTTACTTATAGAAGACGGATTAGTGTCAGCACTAGACGAAGGTTTTATTCCTGGTTAGCGGTCTGGCTACAGAAAGAGAGAGGCAGAAGGCAAGGCTGTGGGCTGACAAATCTCAGCGGTCTTTCGCAGAATTGCTCGACTAACGAGCCAGAGATAGGTAGAAAGGCTCCTGCCAACGTCTAGCACAACCTGTGCGTCTGAGAAGACTTAGAGCATGGACCATGAAAAGCGGTGAGTGTAAATCCAGCTCAACAGGAACGCCACCGACAGTGCGGCACACAACCAACGAGGGAGGGCCGCATTGGCAGTCTCGGTCTGATGTGTCACGCTCGATGCCTAGGATATGCTTGCCAAACCAATGGTCGATGATTGGGGCAGACGCTCTGACTTGTATGCGTTTGCGCCTACGTGCAGGTCGCTACTGCGCGGCAGGTCGTTGTGCAGGAAGGCGAAGGGCAAGATCTGGTTTTGCCTTTTGCCTTTTCGCTTCACTTGAGCGGGAGTGGGCCGATGAAGGGCACACACTAACTTAGCATAAAGGCCACTCGCCAGAACGTTGATACTTCTTCGCTGTCCACCCACTCACTCCCGGAAGACACGATCCCACTCGCCGCCGCGTGCGCACTATAGTAGAGTGCAAGCTAGAACCAACTCGGTTGCAGCACCATATCATTTACACAGAACTGTGTTGAGTACTCATCGATGAGCCGCCTCCTACCTTGTACGCAAAACATACGACATAGGCAGGAGTAATCAGCCCTTCTGCAGTCAGATCTCCTCGTTTCACTCACTTGCTATCACGACACCTAACACTGGCGTCACTCCCGAAACTGGCAATTCAGACAAAGATTCGGGTCTCGAGGGTTGAAGCGTACACTAAGAGCTTTCATCAGTGCAAAGCTAGGAATTGGACATCGTGGTCGACTAGGAGTACAACCTTCCGGTAGGACCTGTCCCCAAAGCACTATCCTTAGTCGCCCTACGAAACGCAGGTATGCAGGGCGGGTACATTATGACCCCCAAAGAGGTACTCTCTGCCTCCAGCATATCGTCTTGCGAGCCTCCAAATCAGCCATGCGGATCCGAAGACATGACCCAGAGCAACGGAAACCACTCTCCGCCACCTGCCATCTGCAAACCGTCATCAGCAGCTCATTCTCTCAAGGACTTTGCCGCACTCCCGGATTTGCAAGGCATCGGCGATAATAACAAGCATCTACCCGAGGCACGGTGCGAAGAGTCTCGATCGGGTGAACCTACAGTACAACAGACCAAGGCAGTTGGCTCGTTCACCGACAAAGAACTCTCTGCTACATCTGGATTGCTGTCTCATGGACAACCTAGTCTTGCAGGTACAGAGAATGGTCGTCCTCATTTATCGTCTTCCGTAAGTAGTCTCCGACGTGACATGGAGAAGAGTCCTGACATCTGCAGCAGCCACCTCGCTCATCTGTATGTTGGGAATCATTCTCTATCTACTAAAGACATAAGCTGACAGTAGCAGCTGCCGCTACTCCCCACTAGACCCGCCATGTCTTTTCCCGCTCCTCTCGGTCTTTCTGCCCATCCTACTCCTCCCGCTCCGGTTCCACCGCCAGTAAGTTACACGTTTTCTTGGAATATTTGACGCTGATTCTTGGAAGCCACCGCCTCCGCCACCGCCACCTGAGCCGTCTTTCAGCTTCCCAGGAGTCGACACACCATGCCAGTTCATCCAAGTACAATACTCCAACTGTCCTCCCTCCGACTCTGCAAGCTTAATGATTCGTATCACGCCCCATTCCCGCAATGCCTCGGTGTCGAAGCATGAAGCCAGCATGGCAGATTACAAGGAGTCCGAGTGGCTTCTGGAACACGGCAGCTCTGGGGTCTGGTACGAGAAGCCTACCAACGCACATCTCAGGAGTATCGGAACGCCCGGGGCGCCACAAGAATTAACTCCCCTACTTGACGCACGACCAGTGAGTCTAGAAACGCCCAAGGTATGGGCCTCCAAGCCCACGACGACACCGACAGACGACCGTATCTTAACATGTGTTGCCGCACATGACATGGGTAAAGGTTACGCTGAGTCATGTCCTGAATGCACTATTGCAAAATCCAAAGCCCTTAAGGACACTCCGCTCGTCTACTACCTAGTCTTCAGCTCTTATCAAGCTAGTTACCCGTACATCCATGGCTCCCACTTCAACGGCCGCCAGATCTACAAGCTTGTCAAGTGCGGTAGTCGTGAGGCTGTCCTTGAGGAAGCGTTCTATGCGGTCGGAGTCAACGGCTGGAATCTCGATTTCAGCTGCGTCACGAAGCTAGGTGAAGGGTTTGAAGAAAGATCTGAGACGGCCAAGAAGGTCGATAAACTGTGGATGCTGGCTGAAAAGGATGACGATGAGAAGAACATCAAGGTCTTCTACTAAAACAAAACAAAAAGGAAAAAAGGAGAAGAGAAAGCGGCATGTCCGGAGTTCTGTTTACTTCGAGATTCTACGTGCTCTACCAAAACGAGTTTTTGCTCTTCTTGTCCCTCGATTATTCGGCCGTAATGTACCTATGCGAGTCTCGACGCAATCGGCCAACTCTCAATGTGAACACGACCGTTCCTGCGAGAACAAACTTGACCAGACCCTGTACGACCTTCAATTCTTACCACGACGTATGCCACGAAAGCACGCATGCAGCCTGTTGATACATGCATCCGAACGCATATACACTCCGTGCTGCAATGCTTGCCTCAACCCGTTCGTTTCGCGCCCGACATCAACATCGTTGGGTGGGAGCCAGACGATTTCGTTTTGACACTCTTCATGGCAAAGTGCAGGCTGTGGTCATTTTCGGTCAGTGGTGTTTACGAGAATGGGCTTATCGCACAGGGCTACCTATCTCACATCTTATTTCTTCATATATAGCTACTGTCTTTTCCGTGTCCCCGTCACGTTATCTGTTTATTACGTCTATTTGTTTCTCGTTTCTGCACTATTATTAGCAATTATGGTGTTTGTGGCGTTGAATCTGGGATACGTATAACACAGTACGAAGATGACGGTTGGCGTTTGGTATACGCTATGGAATTGTTATGCGGATATCAAAATCACAATAAATATGCCTTATGGGTTCGGCGTTACGAAATCGGATTTGGTGGAGCATGTGACGCATGGGTACAACGACGTCTCCATGTCGTGCTATAATTGCTAATGCGGGTAATTCTTCTTTTGGTATGCTATTCAAATGCGGAGTATTGCTTAATCGCTGTAGTACATCCACATACCAATGCACAGTAGAGATACAGGAAATGGTGTGTTTATTGGATAGAGCCAAATCGAAGCAGGTTGCCGTGTAGCTTAGGAACTGGTTGTTTTACCCGTTCTCTGTGGGCTTAGATTGCTGGTTCTGTCGGTCATTACAAGGTCGTCGATTCTAGCTCGTACGGACGTCATTACACGAACATTCTTAGGTGCTCCTGCAGAGAGTCTCAATGCTATGATATCTTCCTCGTCACGGGTTCTGCTTCCTGGAAGACATTGCATGACTACATTGAAACCTACGGTTTCGGACTCTGCATAGGCAAGGATATTGAGAGTGGCAGGTACGTATTGTGGAGCAAAATAGTGTGGTTGCCTTGGTCGAGGAAGTCGATCGCTGCGTGATAACATACCACTATCGGAAGGCGGTGTACTTGCTTCGACTAGACTTATGTGAGCTTTTACATCATATCAACAGTTGTACGACTGATTGTTTAAAGAACAGATCGAGAAGGCTAGGCAGCCAACAAGTTATGCTCGCGGTAATGGAGGAAACCTGTTAGTCTTTAGTCTTGAGAAGGATAATCGTGAGGGCTCGACGGTGTGGAGAGAGCCTATCCCTCAACTCATAATTTCCATCTCCCGTGCAGCGGGCCTGTAAGGCGACTTGTTCTTGAAAAGCGAACCTTATACCTCTCTTTTTCTTCTATTTTTCTCTCTCTCGACTCACAATATGGTAAGCATGGGCTAGAGGAGGATATATGTTTGTTTTGCTATACGTGCGTAGTAAGCGCTTTTTTCTTTTTCTATCTTGTCTACACATGTTCTATCTCTGAATCTCTTACGAGGCCAAAATAGAGTTGAAAGAAGCTTGTTACTCCCCACGAGTAAGACTTGATATAGGATCAACATAAAATCAACAATATTGACGATGCTAACGAGGTTGACCAGGTCGGAAGAGTTAACGAGGTTGACACATCTATTATGGTTCAGTAGTTGAGAAACAAAAACTAAACAACAGCCCTGAATATTGGTTTCTCGGGTGATTCTCCCTTACTGCTTAATCAACCACCTGGCATCTAGAGCAAGGGGAAAACCGAGTTGCGGCGCATGAGTGCGCCGGTAGAGTTGCGAGCACTTGATAGTCGCAGGTTGCCGTGACAGACATATGGGTCGCAAAGATTGTGGTAGTGACTACAGTCACGATACCAGATGCTTGACTAGGCTACCAGATGCCACCACCTTTTCCGTCATGGACAGATTTGGGCGCAAGCTATGAACCAAGTACATCTAGGTCGGCGAGAGCTCCTGGCTAACCTTTCTGTCTATTCTGCTTCAGAACAATAAGTCGAATGCGCTGCTTTGTTTGGCCGCTTTGCACAGAACAGGACTCTCTGTTCAACCGGACACAACGCCTGGCGCTCTTCAAGAGCTACGTCTTCTCGGCATCTTTGAGCAAAGATACTCGACGCGCCGACTCAGTGATCTTGTACAAGGCTATAGCGGCAAGACATTAGATCACGTGAGACGCCGAGGTTCCCTTGAAGAACATCTAATCCCAGGGAGTGTTACTGGTAACGAGTTCTGGAAAACCCAGGTCCTCGCTGAACTTGCTGGAAGGGCGGTGCACACGGCGTTTTGGTGGACTGTATCGACACTGTTCAGTTTGGTTCCACCGTCAACGTTGTAATCCTAGAGATCAGACTTTGCCTTCCTTGGCAGAGCTTGGCGTCTAAACAATAGATGAACTGGGCGGCGATGAGTTGCATCTCAAGGTTGGCAAGGGTATACCTCCAAGGTCAGAGCCTACAAGCATGCGGTAGGGGCGATCTGACCTTTTCCCAGTGTAGTCCCTAGACCCATACGAAAAAAGCTGATGCACAGTCGTTTTGTCGGCCTCGTACGACTTCTCGCCCAGCCAACGCTCGGGCAGGAAGCGGTAAAGATCCTTGAAATGTTTGTCCGAGGTGTACATGGCTCGATGCGACACGTATATCGTAGACCATTTCCCTTAGCGTGCCTGGCTCGGGTCACAACAGTCCACTCACCCCTTTGGGAATCGGCAATCCATAAACACTCAAGCCCTGAGACCTCGGTAGCCGGACCGAGCCCGTAGGCGTAGGAAGATACAACCTGAGTGTCTTTTTAACACGTGCCGAGAGATAGCGGAGACTCTTCAGCTCTCCCGAAGTCATCTTAAGCGTCGTTCCGTGGAAAGCGCTTCGCACCTCCTTGATCAAACGTGTCATCGCTTCCAGGTGCTTTAGCAGCAGATAGACAAGGTCAGACAGCGACGTTGCAACTGTCTCCATCCCTGCAACCACAAGGACAGAATCATTTGAGTCGGCCTCTTCTTTGGTGAGATATTGGCTCTGCTTTCCGTTCTCGGGCAGGAACTTCTACATATCTAATTGCTGGGGCTTGGCCGCGAGCCGGTGGCCAACGCGCTCCTCACAGGAGCGGAGATGCTCGGTCTTCTTCCTTCGAATCAAGCGCCCAAGCAAACACCCAGCTAGCCGAGGGCATTCCTTCTCGCGTCAATTTTGACAAAGTCAAGCATTCCCCAGGCCCAGGGACAGTATCGTCCTGCTCAAGCATGCGTAGGGATCCTCCGAACACGACTTTGCTCATAGTGCCAAAGGTGTGCAAACTTGAATAGGCGTACGAGACCGACATTTCCGCCCACAAATTCATGCAACCTGCGAATGAGGCAGTCGACATGGTGTTGGATGAGAGACTGTACGAGAACGCTGCTTAGAAGAGCTTGCGCATACGAGCGTGCTCCACATCTGGCGCGTCAAATAGATTATAGGCTCTGTCTGGGCTGTGCACACACTTGTCCTAGTATCTTGGGATTGGCGTCCTCCTGACTCCAGGCTTCGCAGACCGTCCATGGGTGTCTTTCCATGCGTCTGCTCCGATTGTACTCAATTCGTCAGCGGCAATGTGAACAACGTCGCCATATCCGCGGTAAACTCGTTCCAGGAACGCGACTCTCTGCCCGGTCCATGTCAGGTAGAATGCTGGAAGCCCGGACACTGCGTACCACCGTAGAGCCGGGAAGCGGCGCAAAAGGTGCCAGTACACTCTGTATATAGCCAGTCTGACGTTATAACCTAGGGCCTAGAAGCATCACTTAGGCGTGTAAACAGGTAGGCGAACGTACACACCAGTGCACAGAGGGCGAGGAGGACTCTTCGAGAGGTGGGCACGTCAGGCAGCAGAACGCCTCGACCGTTGCTAGACATTATGCAGGAAAGAGTCTGGGTAGGCCTCAGTCAGTACAACAGGAACGATAACACGACCGGTCTCTGGTGTGAGTCTGCAGGGCGATCTAAGCACCGAAAGAGGATGGAGATTGCACTAGTGATCCTGTGTAGGCCATCGTAGTAGAGCGAAATTTTTGCGCTTCGCTGCAGGTAGCGAATCCGCTCGGGGTCAAAATGCTTACCCTCAGAACACTTACTGTGAGAATGCTTACAGCAAATCTTCTCGCAATGCAGCCGCTTGCGACGTCCTTGCTGCGCTGCGAGGGAAGAGCCCACCACGCTCTACATCCGACTCCCCTCCCTCCAGAGCAGTCGCAAAGGCCAAATGCTGACAGAGCCGTACGCTGGCCTGTCGATGAGCAGCAAGTCACAATTCGGGGTGACGGTGCAGCCGACAGCGAGAAGATGACCGTACCCAAGTACGAACACCCAGCAGACGCCAGCTGCAGAGAACGAACAACAGTCTAGTATAGACAACGGAAGACACGCACAAACACGCAAAGCCGTCATGCGAGGCGTATAATACGTCGTGCGGACGTGCGACCATCGAATGCAAGCTAGCCGGCTACGGGTCGCCAACACCGCCAGAGGCAGAAAGAGCAGAACGCTCGTACGCTCAAACTTGAACCGGCCCTTGAGCGATCACTCAGACGACGTGATTGAAGCAGCTGCCAAGCGCACCCGGGAGTGGGTCAACCGGCCAGCAGATGCCCGGTGGAAGGAGACGAAGCAGCGAGACGGACACATTGCGAGACCTCCCAACTCGTTCATGCTCTACCGCTCAGCCTACATCCCAAAAGCAAAGGCGCGGTACTCCCAGCATAAGCAACAGAATCTCTGGGCGATTGTAAGTCGCAGCTGGCACATGGAATCCCAGAAAGTACGCCAGGCATACCAAGCGTACGCTGTCATCGAGCGCAGCAACCACCAAAAAGCGTATCTCAATTATAGGTTTTCCCCGAAAAAGTCGACGACGAAGAAGGGAGTCACCAGCTCAGACGAGGAGTCGAAGACAATCTCTGGGGACGTATACAGCCGTGGCGACTGCGCGCTCGCCCTGGCAGCGAACAAGGACCAAGCCTGGGACACGACTCTGTGTCCCGTCGATACAGACGATTCTGTGCGGCCAACAGCGCCCGGTGCGTTCGCGGCATGGCTGCCACCGCAGCCGACATTATGGCAGGAGCAGTACGGTAGCCAGGCAATCCACCACCAGGGAGCTGAAAACAACGTTCTCTGGCCGGGTGTGATGACTACACCGCTGTTTCTGGAGTAATGCAGCGTATCGCGGGAGCCCCCAATGGACAGCATCACTTTTCCGACAGTGCCAAATACAAACGGCCTGCCTGTTGCGAGCCCGTCATGGAGCGGGGCGGAGATGCTGGCGAGGGTCGGCATCAACTACGCGATGCCCGTCCATGATCCAAGCTGCTGCGGCTACCCGTATACCTTGAGCGAGCCCGCCTCGCTGCCCTGAGCCGGCTCAGAGCAGGTGTGCGCACCTGAGAGCTCGTTCACGGCACCACCGGCCAACCTAGACATGCTATCTTCTGAACACAGAAAGATCGTATAGCGGACGGGATAGAGGACGTTCGGGCAGTGGGCGTCTTCCGCGATAGGTCGAGCGTGGATACGTTGGTCGGGTCGTCTATTGCAGTCGTTTGCAACGCTTCGCGCGTTTGGCTTTGGGGTCGCAGCAGCTGGCCCCCGGCGCCATCACACAATCCGTTGATTGCCGACTGAGGATGCTAGTCGCAATCTGTGCGCTTCAGGCCGTAATGACGTGCGCATGGCAGCGCCGAATGGCTAGCGGTTCGTTGGGATGGTGGTTGAAGGTGACGCGACGGCGGCGATGGCAGTGCTGTTGGTCGCTAGTTGCGTCAGTGCAACGACGATGAGGAACGCCAGGGCCTACAGCCGGGCTTCGAAAAGCCCCGGGCGCTAGGCGGAGACGCTGCACCAAGAGCGACATCTCGCGGCGGAAGACGACAAGCACGGAGATCTCAGAAAAGGACTTGGGCACGTCGAAAGCTTCACGAGACACTCCGTAGCAGAATATTGCCGTTCATGACCGCCTATATCATTGCGCAGTCACAGATTGTCACAACAGGAAGCTTGGAGGATCTTCAGGAACGCATCTGCAAGATCTACCGGTAGAGACGAGTAACCTTGGCGGAGCACTGTATTTGCGGGAAGCGCCTGACAACCAGCAGGCGCAACAGCCCCAAGCATCACCAGAAACGGCACGGCAGGAAGTACGTAGAGGCTCAGGGCTAAGTTGCAGATAGGAATTGATGCATGTCTACGAAAGCGGCTCTTGGTGTACGCTGTGCTCAACGTATTGATCCACCTTGGTTGCCTGTGTACTCGCCCGTGTCTGCTCTACGGCCACAAGGTCCTTACACTCTCATACACTTGCAGCTTCTGGTTTTTCTAAGCAGGCGACTGTTGATCCCATGCCCAGCCCTTCTTCTCTGGTGGAGACCTTACCTAGATAGCGCTAGCGTTAGCTAGCATTGCTATGAGTCATTCTTCTGCTCGACGCTCGGACCAATGGAATTGAGATGTCTGCAGAGTCTAGGCCTTTTCAGAGCAAGTGCATAAATTTACTGGACAAATCAATGTTTCGTGTGCGACGACAAACAAGCAAAGCGGCATGAGAGTGTACGATTTCGTACCGTCAGCCCGAATACTCGCCGTTGCCACCGATTATCAGGATGATGATAGCCTCAGCAGTGGTGATGGTGGTGAGCAGTGGTGAGCAGTGGTGAGCAGTGGTGATGGTGGTGAGCAGTGGTGATGGTGGTGAGCAGTGGTGATGGTGGTGAGCAGTGGTGATGCTTTCCGAGACGGACAAGACGTTGGATGATGATGCCAGTTTAGGTTCGCGCATTGCTGGTCTGCCGCTGTTATGCTCACCGTCAGTTGCATTCGTCTCCGGTTCTCCCAAGGTGAAAAGGCTTGCCATCCGCCAAGACGCTCACGCTCGATGAACGATTCTGCTCGAATCGCGTTAGCTCTTGCTACCTGCGTCATGCTAGCGCATATCAGGCAAAGCCACGGGTCGTGTTAGGTGTGATGACCACAGAGAAATAAGCGAGGATTGCGCCACTTGCGCCACCTGCGCCTTCCGAGGGTGAGCCCGCCAGAGCAAACATCTCACTCGACGAGGCTGGCAAAGCCAACAGCGCTCTTGACTTGCAACGTACAGCTAGTGTATGATGATCAAAACCTTAGCATTGCTATGCTCCGCTTGCTGGAGCATCGACGTACTTGGCTGCGAGCGATGCAGAGAATCGCGCACGCAAGACGTTTGCTGAGCAACGGCTCATAGCCATGACGCGCTCGCCACGGTCTCGATCTTGATTAAATATGCACAACACCGCAATGGTGTCGGGTCGAAAAGCTCAACTACCATTGGGACCCGTCTGTTCGCGCTCGCTTCCTTTGCAGGAGAAGAAGTGTTGTGTGCGGCCCGGATGCGCAATGGCAAGTCCTCTTTGTGGTCACGGCAGCAAACGGTGTCCGTTGCTACCCGCGTCGCCGACAGACGAATTGCACCGACGACACACCCAACGCCCATCACACCCTGCTCCGCATCCACAGCAGATCCATCGACCACAACTTGTCTTCCCGTGCGTGGTCCGGGACATCCATTCGGCCAGAAGACAGCCGAGGCCGCTGCGAAAAATTGCTAGAAATGCAACCCTCAACATAGACGTTGGTAGGTGGTGCGAAGAGTCCACCGCTTCTTCCGTTCTGTTCGTTCCGTTCCTGCTAACCGTGGAGTAGTCTCACGTGAGCGAATCCAATCCACAGTTGCACAACTAGGCAAGAAGCCATGAGAAGAACCCGAGTTATGTGAAACGCGAAAAACCCATCCGCTACTGCACTTATAGACACGAAACCTACCGTCTCATCACGATTCGCTGAGACTTCGACCGAACATGGATCAGCGGAACCCACATCGACTAGTTACACCAGCTGGGGGGAGGGAACAGTTCGCGCGCAGCCAGGAAATCAACCCCAATCTGGCGGGGGCAAATATGCTAGTACAGTATGAGATACGAGAAAGCTTGTGGCCGCGCTGGGCACGGAGCTTGATCGGTACATGCGGGGCATCGACATGGCAGGGGAGATGTAAGCTTACAACATAAGCCATGCGAGCTAGGTCGGGGTTGCAGAGCCTTACTAGTAATGTTTCGATCTGTCGACTCTTCTAACAGGTACCTTGAGGCATGCTTCTTACTCAGGTTAAGACCGCTGAGGCTTTCCAAATCTGCGTGCCGTAGTCTCGACCGGGCGAAAAGGATGACAGAACATGATGACCTTACGGCTTACGGCCTCAAAGTCCATAAGACGACGTGCTTCGCCCTACGTGATACATGGGGTACATACTATGGATCACCCTCCCCCCTTGTTCCGGCTCCCGCGTGAGCTGCGCGACGAGATTTACAGGCATGCGTTGTACCATGCCGGGGGACTGCTCTACACCGTGGGCAAAAACGGTGTAGGGAGGCTTTGCAGAAAGGCGAGGAACGCCACGAGCCGCAAGAGCATTCTCACAACGCTTTACGACCGCTCGCGCCGCGTTGCAAGGGCGCAGAGCCAGCGCCACGGGAGAGAGTACAACCAGCTAACGCATGTGTGTAGACAGCTCCGTGACGAGTCGTCTGCACTAAGCCCCCACGGTAATGTAGTGTTCACGGAGGGTTCTTCGACGATGAATGCGTTCGAGCAGTGCCTCGTCCTTCTTCAGCAGTTCCCCAAGGTCCGATCGGTTGCCATCAAGTGCTGCGCGTCTTTTGTGAGCGAGTCGTGCCGGGGCAAACTCTTCGAAGCTATTCAAAAGTGTGCAGCCCACGCTGGTGTCTCCGTTAGGGTTCACATCCCGCACTGGTCGCTCGCAGACCCAGACTTCGTCTTCCTTGGGCTTTTCTACCTCTACTCGCTTCGGAACGATGCAACACTCGTGTCTCGTCTTGCGAGAGTCTCGCCCGTGACGTATCTATCCAACTCCGCCTCGGAGATACTGACAGTGGACCGGCCGATACCGAAGAACGTCCGGTTCTACCCGTGGGACGACACGTTTGATCCGCAGTTGTTCGAGCAGCTTCGTCGGAAGACGCCCCTTCTCGAGCATCCCTTAGGCCAGGCAGCTATTGGAAACATAGGAAACCTTGTCCGAACCTGGATTGAGAATGGGCTATAGGGACGACAGCGCCACCTTCCTGCGGCGAGGCGATGCTCCCCCAGATCGCGCGTTGATGACTGGCGTGGCGGTTTGACCTACTATCGTGTGTTGGGAAGAAGGCACTCGTCCTTGGGTTGTTGGATCCACGACTTGGAGCACCGTGTAGCCCTCACTTTCTTGCGTTTTGTCTCCAAGGTAGTTGTGCATGCCGAGCATGTGATCTTCAATGGGGTCGTGGTGCTGAAAGCCCACCGTGTGGCCGTGTGCAAGAGCTACGAGCCATTGGGCAAGACAGCAAAGTCACCAAGGTCAATCCTCATCGCAGGCTGTCTGATTCGAGTTTCCATAATCGGATACCTAGGTACAGAACAGAACAAGCCGCTGTGTCTCTGATAGGCGGCTAGGCAAGGCGGCTAGGCAAGGCGGCCATGACAGCCAGCGCCCACTCACTCATAAGGTGGTGAGTTGGATGTGTCGATTCGCATGTACGAGCAGGGAGCGTGCTATCCCATCAAACAAAGGCTCAGCTCACATGCAAACCAAGTAACTAGATCATTCCAACAAACAACGGGGTAACTTGTAGTCCTAACATTACCCCTCATGTCCCTCTTCTCCCCGACGTTTGGCGGTGGTTCTGGACAGTGGTGAATATGTTTCCTAGATGTATCCCGCCCCCCACTATCTATCTTTAGGAATTACAGTCATCTCTTGCAGGTGCAGACTCTTATCCTTGATCAGACGCCAATGGCTGTGGAACGTATGTATTGGCCATTTCTTCCACTTATTTTCCTGTTTTTGATGTCCTTCTCCTGATCGCCGTCTATCCTGCGTTTACTGGTATATATATCGTCCTTGTGGTTGAGCGTGTAAATGATAGGGCGACCCCGCTTGCATTTTCTACGCGTGCTAACTTGCTTCGTTGCGGTGTCGTTGGCGAGCTCTTGTCGGGTCTTGCATTTAGTGCCATGACGGGTTTTCCTTCATCCGGGTCTATTAATGCGACGTCTCCATGATCTTGGACTGCCTCATCTACTGTTGCTACTATTATGCGGTGTAGGAAGGGGCACGACTGGGAGACTGGAAACGGGCGTGGTGTTGCGGGCGGAGGAGAAAAGAACGATTCTGGGCCTGACGCAGGTGCAAGCTAGCATGCAATGCAGTACTTTGCGCCTTTGTTCTTGCTGGAGCCTCTGGAAATGAGAAACGTTTTAAGAGGTAAAGTAGGTTGTTGTGCATTGGTATCTGTGATTTCGATTTCTCGTTTGCTCATACCCTGCTCAGACGGTCTAGCAGTCTTTGACTTCGGCATCGCTGGAAGTGTTAGCTCGTCTTCCGAATCTTTCTTTTCTTCCTTTTCATCGTCCTCCAGCTCCCCACAACGGGTAGTACGGTCGTAGTGAGAAGCGCCTTCTCTTTCTCGTTAGCCTGACGCTTTGTTCTTCACAGGTGCCCACTGTCTACCGCCGCTCTATTCGTCTATCACGTCGATTCCGTCGCTCTGAGATTTGTTCATGTTGCGACCACAGCGCTAGCTTAGCGCGAAGGCTGACAGTCGACATGACTTCTTCTTGCTGTGCGCGTCAAGCAACAGGAGCTTCCACCCGCCTGCAGGTGAGAAAGAGCTTCATGACAAACAGACTGCGCTAGCCGGAGTAAGCTACTGTTGCAGTGCGGCCTACCAGCATTGAGCCGTGCGCTCAGAGTAGGCTCGCCCTTGCCTGGTATTGCCTCCACATCGTAGTTGATCGCCCTGCAGGCGGGTCGAACGCGAGACGTAAGCGTAATCAACATGGAAAAGCTTATGCTGGCATGAAGTGAAGCACGCCCTGCAGCAATGTGGCATGGCATTCGATGACAACGATAATGACGACAACCATAATGATGACAACGATAATGACGACAATCATAATGATGACAATAAGAGTGACGACAATCATAATGATGACAATAAGAGTGACGACAATCATAATGATGACAATAAGAGTGACGATGTTCGTAGGACTGGCATAGTGTCCCTCACAGTACAGTACACTCTCATACACTTGCAGCTTCCGGTTTTTTGTAAGCAGGCGACTTTTGGTCCCATGCTGAGCCTTTCTCGCTCAGTGGTGACCTTACCTAGATAGTGCTAGCTTTCATCAACATCGCCATCAGTCAATCTTCTGCTCGATACTCGGACCAATCAAATGGAGACATCTACAGAGTCCAAGCCTTTCCAAAGCAAGTGCACACTGGACAAATCGATGTTCCGTGCGAGACGACAAACAAGCCGCATGTGGAAAGCGGAAGCTGCAACTGCATGAGAGTGTAACTGGCCAACCACGTCGGCTGTTTTGCAGCAATACTAAGCCGTACGGAAGGCGAGGCTTTCCAGAACCGTTACGCAACTGTGTTTAGGGGTGAAGCCGCAATCGTTGACGACTGTACTGCAAAAGCTCTTCGACATCCCGCAGGCGATCTGGGCGCTCTACTTCCGCGAAGAGATGACCACAGCGTGAGATGTTTCCGTGATGACAGGCAGAGTGAGAGCAATACGTAAACAGCATGGCTGATGTTCACTGAGACGATGACGCTTGCGTCGTCCCCAGATATCGTATAACTAGCGTCTCCGCTCGTAGAGAAAGGCATTCGCAGGGAAGACTTTGAGAAGATGAGTGTGTCACCATGGACAGCGCTTCCGGCAGAACTACGCGAGCAGGTCTATGCGTACGTGCTTACGGCGCCCTTGGGTCTTACCTATCGTACCGGGACAGACGGAGTAGACCGCATCTGCGCACGCGAAAAGCAGGCTGAACATGTGGACATGCTTAGCAGCCGTCCACTTTCCTTGCCTCACTACCTGTACCACAGTCTCCTGGCCGTCTCTCGTAGGGCAGCCATCGTGCCCGAGGAGCTGGAGTTTAACCAGATCCAGTACGTCAGCAGACAGTGCTACCAAGAAGCACACGGCCTCGAGTTCCGTTACAACAACATCCTGTTTGAGGACAGCTGCGATGTGAGTGCGGGTCAACGGTGTCGTGTGTTTGTGAACAGAGTGATGAAGCAACACTATGCACAAAGCCTGAACCTCTCCATCCGCGGCGCTAGCTTATTTTCCCAGCCGCCAGGCTTTGCCAGCAGCCCTATCACTCTAACTCAATTTTGTTTGCAACATCCAAAAGCGTCTCTTAGATTGCACCATCCATTCTGGTCGCAGCAAAGTCCTGGTTTTCTGCTTCTAAGACTAGCCTATGCTGCTGCCATCCGTGGCCACACACTACTTGAGCAGCTCATCAGAGAGCAGGGACCCATGCTGGACTTTGATCTGACGCTGATCAGATCGACGCTCCCTCAAGAAGGGATGCCACGCAACCTTCGGCTTGCTCCAAGGGAAGAGAGTCTGGATGTGTCAACTCTGCGTGAGTCATTGGGGGAATGCTTGTTTTCCAAGGGCGAGAACAGCCCCGTATGGCTTGATGTGGCGGAGAACTGGTTTGTGGAAGGCCTGTGACGTCTGACAGTGACAGCTGGCCACCAGCACTGGCAAGCAGTGCAGCTAGGGGACACAGCGCCTGGTGCTCGCAATCGACCACCCGAGTCTGGAAGGAAGTTCAACGTGTGACTGTCCATCGAACCGCTCGTCCCAAGAATATCTTCCCGAGATGTGACCAGGGGCAGATTCTATTATCCCAAAAGAAAGGATCGTTTGTAGGTCGAGTAAGAAACAGCATGCGACATACACAATAACCTTAGCTCCCATACACTATACAGGCCCCTTACATCGCCCCACATCAGCCAATAGCGTTCAGTGAGCAGGATGAGTTATGCTGACGTCTCACTTAGCGAGTCTCTCAACACACACACACACACACACACACACAGTGACCTTTCGCGCTAGTAGGAGTAGAGCTCCGTGGCTCCCTAGAGATGGAGAAAGTCTAGGAAACAGAAGGTTCTTATACTTTGTATTGCCTTAGGCAACTTTGACCTAAATTCCTATACCTCCACGGAGAGGAGATCGCCGCGAGGCTGTTGAAGCGAAAATGTCGAGATTATTGCTGCCTAAGAAACCCCAACGTCCCCACCACACGGAACCTCCAAAGCGAAGAGCAAACGCGGCCCGCCGATCAGTGTGTGCTCCGAAAGAGGAGGTCAGGATGTTTAAGTTCGACGAAGAACTACAAGCAGAGGCGGAGTATCATGAAAACATGGCCCCATGGCACATTCTCCGCAGGCGCATTCGGTAGTTGAACCGGCTGTTGCTAGTGAGTACGGCGCCAATATCATAGCATTGCGAGACTTGACAACGAATCTAGTGGGGAAAGACATCGCAGGGTGGTCACAGCTGCTTGCTTCTCTCCGGTATTGCATGGTTGGTAGTCACGACAGATCCAGATAGCCTGTATTAGCCACAAAACTCTGCAGAAATGATCAGCATGTGCCACGGCCCGCCCGACAGGATTATAAACGTCTCAGAAAAAAGGCGAAGCAGTCACTTACGATAGAAACATTACCCCGGAGATTCTACGAATGTTGTTCTGTGACTTTCTCTCTATCACGCGCCACTCTTACTTTGCGAGGAGATCAAACCGGCCACGGCTAAAGGTATCTCACCGGATCTTGCGTTCCTGTGCTCTTCTGGCTCAGCCGGCTAGATTGCGCTGACGATACTCGCACCCGCGATGGACAGCTATCTCTGTAACCACGCAAAAACTGAAAGAGGCGACAGCTGGGCAACGGATAGTAGGGTACACTGTACCAAGACACGAGAGAAAAACTTCTGTCTTAGTTATTGTCGTAGTCAGTATCAGCGTGTCAAGAAACGTACAGGTATCAATCGTGTTGCTAACCTCCCTCCCTACGCAGCGAACAACCCGGTGGGCCGAAACCAGCCAATAAGACACTGCGTTAGGTCGGAAGATTAGTTGTCCGTGCACTCTTATTAGCTGATTTCGGCCCACTGGGTTGTTCGCTGCGTAGGGAGGGAGGTTAATTGATTATATACTTGATCTTGATCTACGTGGATTCTCGCCTAACTATGAAGCTATACGTGGTATAGCTAATAAGCTGCTAGCTGCGCGCGGCGCTAGCTAGGTTGGCGTCTACTAGCCGCGCAACTTTGTTAAACGCACAGACAGTCTTACAACGAGTTTTAAACGAGCGTACGATAGGCAGAGAGCTCTATGTAAGGATCTAGTCCTAATCAAGAACTAGTTTGAGCTTGTGGAGTAGATAAAGGCTAAGTACGACATCTGTGATAAAGACGTCTACAACTTTGACGAAGCTGGCTTTATGATGGGTAAGATCACGACATAGCTTGTCGTTACAGCATCAGAGAGAAGAGGCCGGCCAAAAGCTGTTCAGCCAGGCGGCCGCGAGTGGGTAACGCTGATCGCAGCGATCAACGCAGCTGGCTGGGTAGTCCCACCGTTCCTCATCTTCGCTGGCCAGTATCACCTGTCTGCCTGGTACGAGGAAGCAGATATCCCATGCGACTGGGCGATCGCAGTCAGTGATAACGGCTGGACAACCAACGAGCTGGGAGTTTAATGGCTTAAGCATTTTGTTAAGCATACAGAAGGCAAGGTAGTTGGAGCACGTCGCCTACTGATCCTTGACGGCCACGAGAGCCACCAGTCGCTTGAGTTTCAAGAGCTCTGCAAGCAGAACAATATCTACACGCTCTGTATGCCACCTCACTCATCCCACCTACTTCAGCCTCTTGACGTTGGCTGCTTCTCGCCACTGAAGCGCGCGTACAGCCATGAGGTTGAGGCCCTGATCCGCCACCACATCAACCACATCACCAAGCTTGAGTTCCTGCCAGCGTTCAAGGCAGCATTTGATCGATCCTTCACGCCAGCCAATATCTGCTCAGCTTTTCGAGGCTCAGGCCTTGTTCCTCTCCAGCCAGAAGCTGTTCTCTCTAAGCTTGACGTCCAGCTGCGTACGCCTACTCCTCCAGCTGCTCTCGCAGAAGCTCTCTGGCAGGCCTGTACGCCAGGCAACGTACGCAAGCTTGAAGCTCAATCAACGCTGATAAGTGATCGCGTTCGACGGCACAAAAGCTCATCACCGGCGTCAGTTATTGCAGCGATTGGCCAGCTTAAGAAGGGGGCAGAGATAATAATGCTCTCAGCTAAGCTAATGCGCGAGCGGATCGCCAGCCTTGAAAAGGCTAATAAGGCAGTAACAAAGCGTAGGCAGCGCAAAAAGAAGCAGATACAGAAGCGAGGAGTGCTTCTAAAGGGAGCTAGCGAGGATATAATCGCTCAACGCGAGGCTGATAAGCAGATTACTTATAAAGAGCGTCAAGGAGGAGAGCGATTAGGTGTTAGCCGCCGGGCTCTTATACGCTATAGTAGGTGTAAAGAAACTAGTTATAGTACAGGTACATACAAGAAAGCTACTACAGATACTTTATAATCTACTCTGTTAATTTCTATATATTTTACTATTACGTTATTAAGATATATGTCTATTAAGGTGTATAAAGTTAGTAGGGTAGCTAACTTACTTATAAACTACGGGTAATCTTAATAATTTAGTAATATATCTTTACTAGGTCTAGAAATCTATTCTTATTAAACTTAAGTAAAATAGAAATAGTTATAAAGAACTATATAAAGTAGCTTCTTAGTATATATAGATTATTTATACTATATACTTATAGTTCTATTAATTACTATTTATCTAGCTAGTAGTGTTATATAGGGTTAGACTATACTTCTCTAAGCTTAGTTTATACTAAGGTAAGATAGTTAGAAGGGCTCTAAGCTGTAAGGATTGTCTAGCAATTCGTATAGAAAAGAGTTATTAATATTATAACGCGTAGGACACAGCTCAGATAGAAGGGTACTAGTGTCCTAATATAATTACTTCTCGTAGTATTATTACTACTAAGGAACTTACTCTTAACCTGCGCCGCGCGCGTAGGGAGACTAGTAAGAATTATTATTATTACTTCCCCTACCCTATAGTAGTAATATAGAGCTATCCCTTACTATTCTCTTATAGCGTAAAGTAAATACTATTACCTATAGCTACCCCTTTACAAGTAAGCTATCTCCTAGAGATAGGGCCTAAATCTAACCCTATAGTAGCTAAAAATTCTAAATTTTTACTATCTAAAGGTGCTAGACTTAGCTAAGAGCTAGCTACTAAAACTACTCTTCTACGTAATAACTAAGAGTAAGTAAGAACTACTTACTTTTATTAAGGCTAGAAGCCTTCTAGTAAGCTAAAAGCTTATAAGGTCTACTATTATATAAGGTAGACTTTATATATAGAAGGGTAGGCTAGTTAAGTAAGTAGCTTATATTTAGAGTAAAGAGAGAATAATAGATAAAGAGTATAAAAAAGGAAGAGAAAGTCCCTCTTTATATACTCTAAGGAATACGCTATCTATATACTTACTAATAGAGTCTAAGAGTATAGCCTAAGCTAGTACTAATAGAGTCTAGTAGTGTAGAAGGAAAGAAAGAAAGAAGTAAGAGATAAACGTCTTCTACTCTTAGAGAAGTATATAGAAGAGTAGAAGGACTATATCCTTATAAGTACTTAGTACTTAGGTATATACTAAAAGTACTTTACTAAGCTAACTTAGTAAGACTAGTCTTCTAAGATCCTAAAAGCTTTTAATAAATATACTTCTTTAGTAAATATACTTATTAAGTATTTCTTTAATTCTTAGTTAAAAAGTATTTAGTATTTAGAGCTAGACTATAGCTTATAAATAATATCTCTTACTTATTATTAGTTAATATAATATAGTAAACTATCCTACTAATAGTATCAAAGTATATATAGAGCTAAGCTATAATATACTAAAGTAGACTTAGTAGGATTACTTTATAAAGATTTCTTATAATTTAAAAATAAGTTTGTATTGATACCCTACTAATCTAAATTAGTATACTATATATAGTTTTTAAAAAAAACTATTCCCTAATTAGTACTTATTATTCCTTACTAAATTTCTCTAAAGAGTATTAACTAGTTTATCTTAATAATATATATATTAAGCGTTTAAGTAGTAGATAATCTTATTATATTTAGCTAAGAACTAGTATTAATAAAGGGTTAGTCTATACCTTTATATAGTAATATCTAGTATATTATTAATTACCCCTTTATAGAGTATTATTAATATTAAGACTCTTACTTTAACTAAGTAGCTATTAAGAGCTTAAATTAGTTTTTAGTATAGCTATCCTTCTTATCTTTAACTTACTATTACTAGAAATCTTTTAGCTTATTTACTTTACTTATTTATCTTTCTAGATTAATCTATTATAAAAAGTCTTTTAAGATTAATTCTTTTAGCTCTAAGTTATTCCTAATATTATAAGATTTACTTAAAGGCTTAATAGCCCCCTAAGTAAATAATCTTTAAAGTAAATTAGTAAGTAAAAAGTCTTTCTCTTTAATTATAGTTATAGTTACTTTTATAGTCTCCCTTAATTACTACTTAGTATCTTAGAATTATACTTTTAGCTACTATATTTTTTCTATTATCTTTATAAAAGCTATAGTAATCTTAGGAGTTACTAGTAAGTCTAGTTACTAAATCCTATATACCTCTTAGCTAAGTATTACCTTTAGTAGTACTACTTATAAAGTATTCTTAGTAAGATCTTCTACTCCTCCTATAAAGGGGCTAGTAGCTATTACTTTATAAGTTATCTTTAGTATAAGTATAATATTACTTCTAAGGTCCTTCTTATATAAGGCCTCTTAGCTTTAGTCTTAGTATTAAGTTAACCCTCTTAACTACTACTAAGGCTACACTATATCTCTTACTTTATCTTATATATTAATAACTACTTAGTAATAAAATAAGTTACTTTCTTCTTTAAGTTCTTTTAAGAGGACCTAAATTTATTTTACTTACTTATTTTTGATAATTAGGATAAGTACTAGCTTAACTATTAGCGTAGTATTTTTCTAAAACTATTCTATAGCTTTTTTAGGTAGCCTCTTTTTTAATTAATTATATTAACCTTAAGTTTTATATTTAGGACTTCTTTAGTCTTTAAAATACTTTTTAAAAACCTTACTACTAATAAGAGAGCTAGTATTTACTTAGTAATTAAACTATTATACTTAGACACTTTAATAGTATAGCTTTTACTACTTTAGCTTTCTCTCTTTTAAGAAGAAGCTACCAAACTAAATTAAACTAGTAAAGAAGTACTACTTATATTAGCTACTTTAGCTAGCTATTATTAACTTAAAAATACTTATTTAGGAACTATAGTACGTATTCTAGTACTTTACTTCTAAAAGGCTTTAGTATTTAACTTCCCTCAAAAAAATACTTTAAATATTATTTAAGTAAGGCCTATAATAGTACTTTATTTAAGTCTATACTTCTAGTATGAGCTCTAATCAAGTATAGTACTACTAGTTATTCTTTAGTAGCTTTTTATTAGGGTAACTTATAATAATATACCTCTCCTTTTTATATACTTAGTACTATATTAGAGGCTCTCTTATTATAGCTACTAAATTAACTTAAGAGATAATTATTAAAGGGTAGTAAGACTTAAAGATCTTATTATTATACTCTAATACTAGGTAGCTACTAGCTTTAAGCCTAACTACTAATTACTTATATACTTCTATATAGTTATTACCTTTTAAAAGTAACTACTACAAGACTAGATTATTACTTACTAAGTACTTAAACTACTTTATACTTAGAGTTATACTCTTAAAGTATTATACTAAATCTTTTACCTTAAAGTTAATTTTTAAAGTAAGTACCTAAACTAAAGGCTTTACTAAAAGAGGTAGTATTAGTTCTTAAACTTTATAGCCTTAAATTGTAGTTAGTAACCTATTCTTAATAGCCTTCATATTTTATTAGGCTAAAGACTTACTTACTAAAGTATAGTTAGTATTTAGAGTATTTAGTCCTTCCTCTTACTCTTAATACTTATATATAAATCAATAGATCTTCTTAATCTTAAAGCTTAATAAGTCTCTTAAATTAAGGTAATTACCTTTTAGTATAAAGTATATTACCTTATCTCTATCCTCCTTAGCTAAGCTTTAAAAGGATTTTTTTCTTCTTCTTATACTTAGTTTTAGAGCTTTATAGCTATAAAGAAAACTATAAAGTTTTAGTAGTCCTTAGTAGTCCTAACTACTAGTTAGTAGTACTAGATCTTAGTTATATAACTTTTAATAAAAGCTTAAGTACCTTACTTCTAATTCTTATCTTAGCTTATATATAGCCTCTCTACCTCTTTCTAGTAGTTCTTTTTCTAAACTTTATTATTATTGTAGCTTAGAAGCTTTTAGAGGAAGGCCTTATATTACTAAGTATAGAAAGATAGTATCTACTTCTTCTAAGTTAACTCTAGCTACTTTACTTAATTATACTTAAAGTTATATTCCTTTATAAACTCTAAGATATTTTTACGATTAAAGGTTAGTATATTAGTATTAGTAAGCTTAAACTAACTAAAGTATTAGCCTAAAGCTATTATTAGTTATTAGTTCTTAAGTTCTCTTATCTTACTACTTAGTCTACATATAGTTATAGTACTAGTATAATTATCTAATTTACTTTTCGTACTATCTTCTCCTCTACTTAGCTCTCTCTACTTTTTTATTATTTTACTTATTTCTTTTATACTTATAAAGTTCTTACTATCTCTTTAAGCTTAGCTTATCTTTAGCTATTATAGTTAGCTTACTACCTTAGTAATCTTACTCTAAAACTATTTACTACTTCTCTTTTAGTCTTTTTTTAGCTCTTAAAACCCTTATACTATCTTAGTATATTACTTCTTTAGTAATAAGGTTATACTTACTTTAGCCTATCTTTAGCTTAGTAATCTAGCTTTACTATAGTTCTTCTACTTTAATAGCTAACTTCTAGGATAGTATTAAGCTAGATATATATCTTCTTAAGTCTTTCTTAGTAGTTATATTAGTACCTTACTTCTAAGCTATCTTTACTATAGTCTCTAATCCTTTTATAAGGTATTAATAGCTCTTTTCCCTCTTAAACCTCCCTCCAATAGACTATTAAGTCCTCTTAGTTAGGTTACTAAAAACTATAGTATAACTAAGTATTATAAGAGAGGTAAGAGGAGTCTAACCTATAATTAGAAGGGTAATAAAAAGAAAAGAGTAGAGTAATAAAGAATTACTTAAGTTAGATTATTTAAAGAAGCTACCCTTCTACTTAAAAAGAGGTTAGAGCTTATATCTACTTCTCTTTCCTAATATACTACTAACTACTATACTATAGTATAAGTTAAGTTTATTAGAGACTAAAATAAATAAAGTCTTAATACTTTTTAGTATTATAGTAGTACTATATAATATATAGTACCAACTAATATTATTATTATTTTAGCTTTATATTGAGTAGTATATATACTTATATAAGCTTAAAGTAAAGATATCCCTTTATTTTACTTTATTATTATATTATCTTTATATTAGTTATAGGATAAGCTTATATAGTATTAAATATTAAGAAAATATTTTCTACTTATTATTTCCCAAACTTACTACCCTTTTTCTTTACATAAACTAATACTATACTTACTTTTCTATAACTAATTTTTTGATTAGTTTTTCTTCTTATATATACTTTTTCTATACTTCCCTTATCTTACTATAATATTTTCAATAATAAGTTTTATTATAAAGTTTTCTTCTTTTATGGTATCTACTAGTAGTAGTAGTAGTAGTAGTAGTAATACTTTATATTACTTTTTTTTACTTCTTTTTAAATAGCTAAAATACGCTAATAAGCTATTCTTAACTTATAACTATATTGTTCTCCTAACTACTTTTACTTAGATTTATATTTACTTTGATTATAATAAATAAAAGTTTATCTTACTAGTAATTATAGTATTAATAGTAACTTTAGTAATAAAGACTTTACTTCTTAATATATTTAGTTTCTATACTTTATTTACTATAAGTTTACTTCTACTTATAGTTATATGAACTATAAGTAAAGAGAAAGTTAAGCCTATACTTAATATTAAATAAAAAGATTCTTTTTTAGTATATTAATAACTTTTTTATATTAAGCTTAACTCTTTATTATACTTTATATAAGTATCTTACTATCATAAATACTAAGAATAAAGAAGCTTATATTAAGAAAGTACTTTAAAGCCTTAGCTATAATTTAAATATAGTTCTTTTAGTAAATCTATTAAGTTTTATACTACTTTTTATCATTCTAAGAATACTTTTAAAGAGGCTTAAAGTACTAGTTTTACTATAATAGTAGTTAGTACTTATACTACTTTATTTTAGTTATAGTTATTAGTAATTTTCTTTTATATCTACGTTAGCTTTAGTTAGTCTTTATAACTTATATACTTAGGATGTATTACTTTACTAGTTTAGTACCTCTTTCTAATCTTTTCTTTAATCCTTAAAGTATATTACTAATATAATAAATTACTTTTTAGATATATATTAGTACTATATTCTTTATTTAATAGACTCTACTAACTTTTATAGTATTAATATATTTTATATTACTACTACTATAATAAACTTTTTTTACTTCTTAAGTTTTGTTATATTACTTTTATTAATAATTATCTATTTTATTATTCTAAGTATAGATTAACTCTTTAATATTATTACTATAATCTTTTATTCTCTTTTAAGCCTTATTACTTTACATAGTTTAGGTCTTTTAAGCTTTCTTTTCTATTTTTCTACTAATACTATCTAAAGTTCTAAATACTACCATACTATTATTTAATTACTTCTTAGTAGTAATACTTTGTAATCTTATTTTTCTTTATTTTATTACTACTTCTTTTCTAATATTATATTTTCTCTAACTTTACTTTATTACTATCGTATCTCTACTATTATTCTTACTTTAACTATTTCTTATTACTAAAATATCTATATTATTATATTTACTTTAACTTTATTTTATTTTTTAAATCTTAATTACTTTTTTACCTTAGCTTTATCTTATTATAAAAGTAGTTATATATACTAACCTTTTTATAAGTTTTTTAAATAAGAGTACTAAAATTCTAAATAAAGTTATTATAATAATATAAAGTTATCTTAGTTTATAAGTTCTTATATATAAGTAGTTTAGGCTAGTAAACTTTTAAACTTATTATAATAGCTTTTTTCAGTGTCTTTCTTACTGATAATAACTATACTACTTAAATAATAAACGTGCTAGTAAAAGACGTAAGTATAATACTATTAAAAAAAAGTATAATAAATTACTATAAAGATATATTCCTAAATACCTTAAGATTACTATATATTACTATATATAGTTTAATAATAAATAGATTAGAACTAAAACCTTAATTATAGCTATACTACTTTTGATATAGTACTTAAATAGAAAGTAATATTCTGATTTAATTATTATTTTTATGTTTATATAAATTTAACTAAACTTCTTTAAGATAATTTTCTAAGTTTTACACTAGTATTTCCTAACTTTATATTTCTACATATATTAATATAAATTTAGTTCTTCCTCTTTTTCTTTTTTTAAAAAAAATATATAGTATTTTAGTATTCTAGAAGTTTTCTTTTAAGTGTTATATTAGTTTGATTTACCCTTCTTATTAGACTAGTACTTATAACTTATTTTACTTTTATACTCTATCTTTAGATAAGATTTATTTTCTTCTAAAGTATTAACTAAACTTAAGTTAAAGTTTTCTTATTATTAACTTAGTAATAAGTCTTTTATACCTTATTTAATTGAGTTTATATATTTTATTTTCTATAAGCTACTAAAAAGGTCTAATATTACTTTAAAAAGATAAAGAACTATATTAATAATATATTATACTTTTAGTTAGTAAAGCTTCTTACTCACTTAAGCTATTTTTATATTTTATAATAAAAGCTATACTTTACATTAAGCTTAGAAACTCTTTACTAAGTACTTATTTTGATTTATCAACTTTTACTACTATTTCTATATAAATATAATAGTAAACTATATCATTATAATTCTTTAATAAAAACAGTTTATAAATAGTATAGCTTTTTTTCTAATATATACTTCCTTACCTAAAGCTTATAGTAAGCTTAAATTAAAAAATATTATATTTATTAAATAGAGCTTTAAGCTAATACTTAAATCTAATAGATACTTATTATGTAATATAAGCTAGTAAGCTAGTAATAAATATACTTAATTTATTTCTATAAAGCCTACTAATACTAAAGACTTACTGATATTTTTTAATTTTTTTACTCTATACTACTATCTCTTTCTAAAATATTATAAATACTCTAAAGATATTAATTTTATCTTTTAAACTTTGTTAAAGTTTAGTTATTTTAAATATAGTATATAAAGTAAGATAAATTCTAGTAAGTTTAATCACTTTTATAATTAAGATTCTTATAACTTATTCTAACTTGTTTACTAAGAGATTATAAAATACCTTAATTTATCTTAGTATATTTATTATTATATTAACTATAATTAATCGTAAATCTAATTTCTACTAGTGTTATATAGAATTATTTAAAATTTAGAGTAACTTAGTATAATATATTATAATATGAAGTTTTTATTAATTAATAAACTCTAAGCAATTTTCTATAGAATATAGAGCTCCCCCCTTTTATACTATATTACTTAGTAATAATATTATTACTTTCTATACTAAACTAGTAATAATATACTTATTAGTAGTATTAATCTAGAATAAATTAACTACTAAAGGCTTTTAGGGGTAATATAAGATACTTATATATAAGTAGACTTACTCTCTTAGTAAGATTTAGATAGAACTTAAAGTTCTAGTTATATTCTAGCTAAGTTCTAACCTTATTCTAAGTAGTTATAAAAAACTTTCTCTACTCTAAGGTTAACTAACTAAGGCTTTTACCTAAGCTTTTACTTATCATAACTTTTTTCCTCTTTTTAACTTTAACTTTCTTATTACTACTTTTAAGTATAAAGAAAAGTTTAGCTACTACTAGTCTATTATTTATATTACTATTATCTTCTAATTCTATACTTTAATAATACTATAATAGTATTATTCTATATAAATATATATTATAGGGCTTTTATATTTCTCCTTTTAGTTATATTTATATTATAAAGTCTAACTAATTCCTCCATTAATTATAGTATTTACTACTTTCTTTATATCTATACTATAAAGGGTAATAGTACTTTAACTAACTACTAGTATACTTATTACCTTAGCTATACTAACTAAGTTTTTAAGTATTAGTTTTAACTCTAGTCTATTATATATTTCTTTACTGATTCTTACTTCTTATTAGTTCTATTAATATCTTAAGTATAAGTTTATAACTTACTTTTACTTATCTATAGTCCTTACTTAATTTTATTCTTGTAATAAATTTAGCTTTAAACATATATTAGTAATATAAAAATACTTCTAAAGAGGGTACTTAAGTTTATAAAACTTATAGCTATAAGAGGAAGTACTGTAAGCATTTAGATCTTTAACCTTAGTCCCTTAATAATACTTATAGTATAATAAAACTTAAATACTAAATTTTTAATTTGAATAACCTATCTACTTTACTTTTTAAGTTTAACTAATTTCTAAGTAATAGTCCTAGTAAAAGTAGTAGTAATAATAAAAACTCCTCTTTTAGTTAACCTTTATACTTTTTAAATATTATACTTAAGATATTAAGTTTAAATCTAGTTTACTTAAAGTATACTATATATATTTTAAAAAATATCTAGTATTAGTAAGACTAAGTTAGTCCTTAGGATAAGTCTTACTAGTATTGCTAATAGTATTACTTATATAATATCTTAGAAAGAAAATTATATTATATAGTATTTAGCGTTTTACTAACTATTTACTAAGCTTTAAGTAGGATTTTAAAGTATATTAAGAATTTAGTTTACTAGTATAATAAATATTAGGTTAACTCTACTAAGTATTTACTTAAAGACTTTTTAAATATTTAGTTTTATATTACTACCTATATTAATAGTAATAAGTAAGCTACTACTTTAAGGATTTACTATTACTTACTTACTAAGTAGTATACCTCTAACTTCTTAACTAGTATAGTAGGTTTTATTCTTTTACTTAGCTTACTATTTCTATAAACTTAATTTTTTTAAGCTAAGCTTTCTAATCTAAAGAAATAAAGTAGTTATATATCTTAACTTATTATTACTAAGAGTAAAAAGACGTATTTAGGCTTTATTTTATTTGAAATAGCTTCTTTTTAAGCTTTTTTAGTTCTTTACTACTATACTTAAAAAAGGGGTTTTGTTTTTATTTTTAAGTTTTAAAAGTTTTTTTTATATTTTTATAAATAAAGAATACTAGAGTAAAAGTAGAAGAAAAGTAGTAAATAAAAGTAGAAGGAAAAGCTTGACTTTTAACGTTTCTTCTTATACTTTTGTATTTATAAAAAAAAAGTATAATAGTTTAGAGGAGTAGTAAGTTAAGATACGTTATTTTATAATTTCTTCATATTTAACCTCTAGTAAGCTTTAAACAATCTTAGGGCTAAGGTTATATAGATTACTATTTATATAAGCCTTATTTAAAGTAAGTTCTTACTTTCTTAATTAGTTATACTACGATTTATAATATATAAGTTTTACTTAAATAGTTCTTTTAGTATTTTGTTCTTGAGTAGATAATATAAAGTTATATAGTAGTACTCCTTAGTTATTCTAAAATGCTATAGAAGCCTTTTCTTATTTCTTAATTACTTTAGTTTTTAAAGTTCTTTATAAGTTCTTATAATTAAGACTTATATCTTATATCTTATATTAAGTACTTTTAGCTCTTTTTTTTACTTTTTTCTTTATATATAAAGTTTATTAGTTACTCTCTATAGCTATCTGTTTTTATACTATTAAGCTACTAGTTACTTTATTATAATCCTAGTATAAAGCTATTACTAATAAGGTATAAGTAGTCTAAGTAAAAGGTAAACTAAATTCTAAATAATATATTAAGCTATATATTTTATTTTCTCAATACTTTAATAACTTTAAATTTTAAGTTCTTTTAGTTGAGCTTCTTACTTAGTCTTTTATAAAAGAGTTACTTTCTATATTAAATCTATACCTAATCTCTTACCTTAAGCTAAAGAGCTTTAGTCTTTCTTTAATTAGCTTACTTTTCCTACTCTTATTAAGCTTCTACTATTATAACTTATATAAACTCTATAGGATAGCTAAGCTTCTTAGCTAAAAGCTTTATCCATAGCTCTAAATAAGTCTTATAATAGTAAATATTATTTATTTATTAAACTAAATAGGTAAAGTTTATCTTATAATTAAATTAGAAAAAAAGCTAATTTTAATAAATTCTACTATCTTTCTTTTAGTAGCTATTTAGGATATAAAATTAACTATGACTTAATTATCTTAGTCTTAGCTTATAGAGGTTTAAAGGTTTAACTTTATAGTACTATTTCTCTACTTTATAACCTTACTAGTCTAAAAGTAAAAAGTTTTAAAAAAATCCTTTATAATTTAAATTATTTTATATATCTTCCTCTAAAAGTCTTTAGTAGACTAAGTCCTTTAGTTAGAAATAATATAATTTAATATTTAATAGTAAAATACTACTTATATTATAAATTTCTTTATGACTAGCTTAATGTCTAGTTTAGTAAATAGTATTAAGATTATCTCTTAAGAGAACTAGTTAGTAATAGCTATAAGTATAATATATTCTTTACTTAGAAGTTAGCTAGTAATAAAGTTATTTAGAAGCTTTTTTTAAATATAGTTTACGATAAGTAAGGCCTTAGAGAGCCTGTACTTAAAGTCTCTTTGAACCTTTATTTATCTATATATATTATAGTTTTATATATATTACTATCTATTTAACGCTATTTTAGGCTAGAATAAGTTTTATATTAGAATTTATAAACTATTTTCTTCTTTTAGATATTTACTCAAGAGCTTATAATAAACTTATTTAGAAGCTTAACCCTTAGGTTCTCTAAAGAAAAAAGTTATTTACATTTCTAAAATATTAATTAGTTGTTCTTTATTATATATTCTGTAATAAAGGCTTTTAAGTTTAACTCTTAAAAGAATTTCTACTAGCTTTATTTCACTATATAAAGTACTTTTTAGTATAGCTTATCTTCTTAAATAGTAGTATCTTATAAGTCTTATATATTATTTCGACTTATATAGTTTAGGGCCTAATCCTTACTAAAGATATAAGGTATTATCAAAATAGTAGTATTAAGGGCCTTTTTTATTATTTTAACTAAGTATTAGAGTTAAATAAAGTAGCTCTAAACGCTTTTATTAATATTAGTTTTCAGTATTTTTTCTGTAGCATAATAGGAAATCTACTATTCTATTTAAAAAACTTAGCTAGTATCTTAGAGTATAGTTATACTAGTTTAGGAGACTTAATAATCTAGTATATTTTTCTTAAAGTAGTCTTACTTTTAAGAAGTACTTTAAGTTCTTATAGTTTATATAAATAGTAAAAGTGTATATAGTTTGATACTTTTATTTTTATTATATCTAATACTTAATTACTACTAAGAGTTATTTATTATAAGTATTATAGTTATACTCTATAAGTATATAATTTATAAAAAAGAAATATATTACTTCAAAGTAATCATTAGTACTAAACTATGTTAGTACTCTACTTGAAGCCTTATTTAATATATTTCTCCTTTAAATTATAGATCGCTTTAAGTTAAAATATACTAATATAAAGTTTAAGTAAAAGGTATTATTAAAGTTTTAATATACTTTTTCTTAATCTTATATTTATATAAACTCTCTATTCTATTTAGTTAATTTTATAAAAAAGGGTATCAAGTTAGAGAATTTTGAGATAAATTTTTAATAATAGTTAATAAAATCCAGAAAGCTTTTTACTCTCTTTATAAACTTTAGAAATTTTTAGTTCTTAATAGCTTTAATTTATCTAAGTTAATAACTATCCTTTACTCTACCTCTACTATTAATCCTAAGTCTTTAATCTTCTTTATACAGAATTTAAAATTCTTTTTATTTAGCTAAAATTTAGCATTACTTAGCTCCTTAAAAATTGTATATACTTTCTTCTTATATTCTTATTTAGAACCTTTAAGTATATTAAAATACTATCTATATATAATAAAAGAATGAATATTAATATACTCCTTTAATATATAGTTAATATAATGCTAAAAAGTACTTTAAGTATTAGCTAGTCTAGATAAATGTACTAAGTATTTATAAAAGCTAAATTAAGTATAAAAAAAGTATTCTTTTACTCCTCTCTAAGTATAACCTAAATCTTATAAAAAGGTTATTTAATATTTAGTTTAGTAATTTACTTAGCTTTACTAGTCTAGAATGATACTCTTATAAATAGTAAAAGGAAATATTAATCTTTTACTAAGGCAGTATTTGATACTTAGTAATCTATATAAAAGTATAGTCTTTATTTAACTTTCTTTATTAGAAGTATAGAACTTACTATACTAAACTAGCTTATATAAATAAAGCTTCTATCTAGTAGTAAAGTTAACTCTTCATATATAGTACTAAGAGTTCTTTTTTAGATATCTTATATAAGGGCCCTTATAGTACTTCTAAGTTACTTTTATCTTTTTATATAAGAGGAATAGTATAGTAAATATTAAAATTATTAGATACTAGCTTATTTATCTTAAACTAGAAGATATACTTATATTTATCCTTAGTAATGTTAGAAACTGAACCTATCTGGTGCCTTCTAGCCTATAACGGGCTGGTATAGGCATAAATACCCCTTCTTCCGCTATTGTGGCTTGATAGCGATTCGTCTTAAGTCTATCTAAGAATAATACTACTAGTTACTCTAATTGCTGTGCGTCTAGTATCCTACAACCCTATTGTTTGATATTAATAACTACTTACTAAAGCTTCTTTAAGATTTAGAATTACTTTACCCTCTATACTTAGTAGAGTACTATATTAAAAATAACTAAACAGATTATATCTTCACTAATATATTTAAATTTCTAAAAGAATTTTACTAAAGCTTTTTTTTAGTAATATAGTACTTCTATCAGTATTTTCTTTCTGTAAAGCTAAAGCTTAGTTAAGATTTCTAATTCTTAGATATATTTAAGTATAATCTTAGTTCTCTAGAATAATATAATATACTATAGCTTAAAGTACAATTTTAATAGAGTTATCTTATTATTTATATTGGGGGTTTACTTTATAGTAGCTCTTTTTTTCTAGTTAAGTTTTTTTTAATATTTTATAATAGCTAGCCTAAGTTATAAATAAGTCTTACTTTAATACTTTTATATTTATATTAATTATTAACCTTAGTATTATTTAGCTAAATTTCTTAGTTAAGCTAATTAAGTAAGACTAGTACTACTATTCTTACTTTTATTCGTAGTAGTTATCTTTATTTCACTCCTAGTAAGACTTTTTTTTTAAGAACCTTACTTCTATCTACTCTATTATATTTTTAGCCTTTACTTAGTATATTAGTATATTATATACCTTATCTAAAAGCTATTTATACTTAGTTATTACTTTTATATCAATATTATTTCTATTTCTTATTATAATACTACTTTTAAAACGTTTATTAATAAACTCTTTACTTACTTATAATAAGTGGTATTCTTTCCTTTTTTTTTCTTAGCTTATATTTATTTACTAGCCTTAGTCTTACTTAAATACTAATCTTTTCTACCTCTTCTTATACTTATACCTAAACTAATCTAGTTAACTTAACTATATTAAGTACTATATCTTTTACTAAGTTTTTATTTAATCCTTAAAGTAGTATACTAGCTCCTATACTTTTATAGCTTTTCTTACTATAAGTTTAAATAAAGGCTTAACTTAAGGAACTATTTTCTTTATATATATATATAAAGTAAGTATTATACTATTCATTCTTACTCAAGATATAGTATTATATTAATTTATCTATTATATACTTAATATCTACATAAGAGTTTATAAAGAATAAGTTACTTAGTGTTTTTAAATTGGTAGAAGTTTTTACTATAAAAAAGCTAATTCTTACTTAAGTTTAATTAATAATAATAAGGACCCTTTATATAATATTTTTTAAATTATAGATAAAATAATAAAGAATATAAATATAACACTATTCAAAGATACTAAAATAGATTATAAGTAAAAGTATATTTCTTAATTACTTAATTTTATTATATATAGCTATATAAGTTTAATAATACTTAAGTTTAA
The DNA here is from genome assembly GCA_025504955.1 of Alternaria dauci. NCBI lineage: Eukaryota > Fungi > Ascomycota > Dothideomycetes > Pleosporales > Pleosporaceae > Alternaria > Alternaria dauci. The sequence goes on from JANLBP010000012.1 coordinate 228,198, forward strand.
ACTAAAGCTATAAACTAGAGTTTTAGAAAGTTTAAAAGAAGATAAGGTTTTTAAACTATATCTTATAGCTTACCTTCAAGCTTATAACTATAGTACTTAAGGTTATAAAAATAATTAAGTAACTTCAATTCTTATACTTTAAACTTTCTAATATTTCTAATATCTCTAATATCTTTAATATATATAGTAACTTTAGTAAGTTTATAAACTCTAGTATTACTAATATAAAAGTTTTTTATAAAATATTATTATATATAAAGCGCTTAGTTTTAGATAGCTTACTAACTAACTTAGTAACTATAGTAACTATAGTAACTATTAAGTAGTATAGTAAGTATAAAGTTATTATTAACTTTAACCTCTTTAAAAGTAACCTTAAGTTCTAAACTTATATGTAATTCCTTTACCTATTATATGAGTTTACTTAAAAGAATCTCCTTAATAAACTTAGGAACTTATTGTTTATTACTATAGTCTTTTTTATACTAGCTAGTAAAAGTATAAATATAGCTAATAAGTCTTTTACTCTTCTCTAAAATAGATAGATTTAGTATATATATAATATAAAAGTTACTAGAAATATTATTACTAATAAGTAGTATAAGTACTTAGAGAATATTAATAATAAGAACTTTGATTAATAGCTACTACTTATTATTAATATTACTAACTAGCTTAAAGAAAGATAAGTAGTAAATAATTAGTTTAATAAGAATTACAAAGATATAAACAGCTTAGGATATAATAAATATAATAATATAATAGGGTTAGAATATAATATAATAGGATTTATATAAAAAAAGTAGTAGGTAGAGTATATTAGCTACAGTAGCTTTAATAGCTATAGTAAGTATAGTTGTAATATATAAGGATACTACTATTACTAATATATAGGCTTTATAGCTACTTAAAAGAAATTAAAATTATAATTAGAACTATAATTATAATAACTATAATATATTAAAGGTTAATCTCTAAGTAGTATTAGTAGTAATTATAATAGTAAGAGTATTAAGGTAGTATATAGTATAATATAAGAGATAAGTATTATAAGTAAGAATAGACTTCTAAATATACTGAGATAGTGTAGGCTTAGTTTAAAATTTCTTAGTAATATAATATAAGATAATACTATAAGCTCTATCTCTAAGGCTTAAGAGGGATTCTATAATACTTATAAAGTATACTATATTACTTTTAGCTCTAACTATCTATACGCACTTTATATTACTTAGTAGAGAAGTAATTAGTCTCTATAACTTCTTACTTAATAGTATTAATCTTTATATTTAAGTTAAAGAAAGCTAAGAATAAGCTATTATAATTATCTTTTAAGACCTTTAAGTAGTTTTATTAAAGGTATTTTATACTTATTAAGTAGTTATAAGCTTTCTAACTATTTCTTAAGCTCTCTTCTTTATTTTCTTTTAGCTTATAGTTATTCTTAGCTTTTATAGTAATATTCTACTAGATATTACTAATCTTTAAGATTATTTAGTACTCTACTTTAAGTTTTTAGTAGTTAGTAACTTATTTATCGTATAATCCTACCAGAATATAATCTAGTAGTATACTTAAGGTAATAGTACTAATACTCTTTTAAGTATAGTATTCATACTAGTTCTCTTTAGTAAGGGCCTCTTTATAATTTACTATAGATATATTAACACTATACTTCTTTAGTTCTTCTATAGTATAGTTTATATTTAAGAGGCTTTTATATACCTTTGGTGTATTACTTAATAAGGTACTAATTTAGAGAAGTACTCTTATAGCTAGTATACTTCTAATAACTAAATATATATTAGGCTTAAGTTAATTAATTATTTTATACTTTATAACTAGCTTATTCTTAGCCTATTCCTTTAGGCTTATACTTACTTACCTTAAATCTTAAGTATTATTATCCTAATCTATAAGCTTATCATTAAACTAAACTATTTTTTCTAGTTTAATAACCTTTAAAAAGCTCTTAGACTTATTCTTATACCTTTTTTAATAAAGAATATATTTATTACTTAGCCTTTATAAGATTATCTTTTATATAAGTTTCTAAACTTTAAATTAGTTATAGCTAGTATAGTTTTTCTTTTTTAAAAGTATTCTTAATATTATAACTAATACTATTATAGTATTATTATACTTACTAACTAACTTTATCTTAAGTTAAGAGTCTAATCTATCTTTAGTAAAGATACTAGGTAACTACTAAAACTAACTAAATTTATATTCTTAAAGACCTCTAGCTAAGTCTAAGACTAGCTATACTAATATAGTATTATTCTATATCACTACTATTACTAGTTTCTCTTTAAAAAGTATATTTACTATTAAGGAATTAATATCTTATCTAAGCTATCTTTACCTAATTTATACTAAAAGGACGTTAGTTTAAAGATATTATTTTAACTAAGTTACTTTACTTTATAAGTTCTTTTTAGTACTTTAATATAGTATAATCTTATTATTTATATAAACTTAGCTCTAAAAGTAAGGTAGTTATTCTTTTAGTAGTTACGTTTATTATATACCTAATAGTTAATTATAGTATAAAAAGCTTATACTTCGTTATACTAAAGTATTTACTTTAAATAACTTTAGGAGTTATTACTATAAAATTAGCTACTATAAGGCTAGTCCCTATAAGTCTAATTACTCTTCTACTAATACTTTCTATACTATTGTATTTAGTATAGAGTTACTAGCTATAGCTTTCTAAGTTCTTAGCTACTTACTATATAGTTTTAGCTTACTACTTTATTAACTCTTTATTTTACTTTTATATAAATACTTAAGTTACTTATAAGTTTAGTCTCTTAAAGTATTTCTTATAATTTATATAGTTTAAGTTCAAGGCTAACTTAATTAATCTTTAAGTTTAGTATCTTATTAATTAACTTATTTACTTCTATATTAGTAATAGCCTTTCTAAAAAGGGATTTAGTTAGTTAATAGTACTAATTATCTTCCTTAATAAAGATAGTAATCTTTGAAGCTTGAAATACTTATATAATACTATTTAGTAAGTTATATTTTATAGTAAATATATACTAAATAGCTATTAAGTTAGGTAAGGGAAATTCTACTTCTAAAGTAATTTCCTTAATAGCTTCTAATAAGTTAAGTATATATACTTCTTTTTCTACTTTAAGTTATATAGTTAAGTAGCTACTAATCTTCTTAGAATTAAACTTATAAAAGTTATTATATTTAAAAGTAAGTTTCTTAAAGACCTTTATTATATATCTAAGTAGTAATCTTCTACCTAAGTAGAATTCTTAGTATTTTTTATTAATAGTTAATACCTTAATATAGTACCTACTATTAAATCTAGTACTTTTATAAGTACTTTTTAATATCTAGATTAAACTTAACTTAGTATTAAAGAAGCTAGTATTTATAGTATTTAGCTTATACTTTTTATTAGCTTTTATTATTATTCTTAAAAAACCTTTTAAGTACTTCCCTAAAGTCCTTCTAAAACTTATTAACTTAGGTTATATTATAAGTATTAAAAGCTTAGATAATTATTTAGTACTTTAGCTTATAGTAAGCTAATAGCTTAGTAAATATTATAGGTAATAAAGGGTAAGTCCTCCTTATATAAAGAAGGGTTATAATAAAGGAAATAAGGCTTAGGTATAAGCTATACTAAGTTAAATAACTAGTATCCTACGAAGGTAGGGCCTTAGGGAGGCTAGTAAAGGATAGAAAGTTATAGTTCTCTTAAACCTCCCTCTAGAAAAGGAGGCTAAAGAAGATAAGTATTAAATATAATAAGTATAAGAATATATTAGATTTTATTATTATACTTATTATAGTTAACTTAAATAGTTTATCTCTTATATAAATTATTAACTAGTTATTCTGTTATTTATAGAATTAGTATTACTATTTATTAAGTTATAATAATAACTCTTTTCTACTTAATTATTTTGTATACTACCTTATAAATTACTACTTTAGTCTACTTTACCTTAGTATAGACTAAGCCTAGAGAAGTATAGCCTAACCTTATATAATACTCTAACTACTTTAGATATTAGTAGATATTTAACTAATAGGAACTACCTAATTAAGATCTAATAATAGCTTATTAAGGAAACGCTTAGAATAATATAGCTTAGGGAGCTCTTACCCTTATATACTTAGTTCTTAATAATAATAAGATACTTAAAGTATCTAACGCTAAAAGTAATAATAACCTTAATATTATAGAAATTAGGAATTATAAGTAATAAGCCTAGACTTAAGCTTAGTAAATAATATCTGTAGTAAGTATAATTAATTAGCTTATAAACTAGCTAATAGCTACCCTTTATAAATAGCTTACTATAGTAAGAAAACCTTAGTTAGTGTTACCTAAAAAATATAGTAGAGACTAAAAAAAACTATAATTATTTCTTACTTATACTAACCTATACTAGAAGTATAATAAGGTAGTTAATAACTTAGAAAAGATCCTTATATTAAGTATATATATAAAGGTTAAGGCTACTCAATAGATATAACCCTATATTAAGAATTATCTACTTAATATAGAATATAGAGGATCTAGAGTAAAAATAAAAACTTTATTTATAGACTAGATATAGTTTTAGGAAGAAATAAAATATGTTTTTGAAAAGATAGATACTAAGAACTAAGCTAAGAATAAAATTATATACCTAAAGTAACTTATATTAATATTAGCCTATATAGTAGAGTTAAAGTGATTATAAGTAGAGATTAATTAAAATAATATAGTACTTTAAATAGTATTTAAAGTAGGCCTTAAGGAAAATATTAGAGATGGACTTATTATTATAATAAGCCTAAGTTACTATATACTTTAATTAAACTAGTAATATAAAAGTATTAGAGTATATAAGGATACTCATATCTTGGTATTAAAGTTTTATTCTTTATATAGCTAGTAGTGCGTTTATATATAAGTAGTAATTTAAAGTAATTAATTAATATAAGAAAAGTTAAGTATATATATATATATATATATATATATAAGTATATAAGTATATCTAGTATCTAGTAAGTAATACGTAGTGCCCTTCCTTAGTATAAAGAAGAAGGAGTACTTATAGGAAGTCCTCTTCCTTACTCTATATACTAGTATAAATCTCCCCTTCCTTAAGTTATAGTCTTATTATAACTCTTCTACTTATAGGCTTTACTAAGTAATATTATATAAAAAACTAATAAAAGAGAATAGTAAAAGAGAAATTAAAGTAATATAAAGGAAATCTATAGACTAGTTAATATACTATATTATTATAGTAAGTATTTTTAATAGAACCTGGGTTATAAAGTTATAACCTAAATTCTATTACTTAGGTAGCTTATACTCTACTTCTTAATATAATTACTATATTATAAGGCTATAGTAGGGGTAGGAGGTATAGTAGTATTAGAAGCTTAAAAGCTACTTAAGTAAGAGTAAATAACCTTATCTTAGTTAGTTAGGGATCTAATAGAGTTTATATTATTATCTAAGAAGTATCGTATCTTGTTTAGTTCTAGAGTAATTCTATTAGCTAGTTAAGCTAAAGTATTAGCTTAACTAATATCTTTATCCTATTTATTCTAATCCTTATTATAAGCTAAGGCCTATCCTTTATTAAAGAAGAAGGATTAATTAGAGATATTCTTTATAGATATCTTTAAGAAAGTAGATATCTCTAATTACTATTAGATAACCTAAAGCTCATTAACTATCTTAATAAATTATTATTTGATATCTTTTACATATTAACTCTATAATTCCTTACTTATATCATTATTCTTACTATATTCTAGTTATACTATCTTATTATCTTATAACAGTTATCTAATTAACGCCTTCTAGATAGGATTACTAAATAGAATATATATATTAGCTAGGAAAGCCGACCTAATACCTCTAAACTGATTTAGGTATCTAGAAAAAGTATAAAAAAGAGCTATTAAGTTTTAATATATATTATAGATTTTCCTATAGGTACCTATAATAAATACCTTTATAATACTTTTGTAAACTATAATAAACTATAAAAGGATAGTATATTATACCTTAGTTACTAGGCCTATTAATCTATATAGTAATATTAGTAAAGTAATATAAGTATCTCCTTTCTTATTTACTATCTTTATTTATGTAATATTTAGATATCTAGATAAACTTACTAAAGGCTAGTCTTTACTATTAACCTATTCTTTCATATAGCTAGTAGAAGAATATATACTAGCTATAGTATACTAAAAGATTCACTCAAGAACTATATTTTAGAAACTAGTTAGAATCTTAGTATAATTCTACTTATCTTTATTATTAAAAGATACTCATCCTTAGGTTATATCTTAATTAGCAGTATCATAGCTAGCTTATTCTAAATTAAGATCTATATATTAAAGAGTAGTCTTATCAGCTTTTATTATATACCTAGTATAGTAAGGGTAGGAAATTAATATATATTCTTTTTAAAGTATAGTAGAGCTAATTTAGAACCTTAAGTTAGTTTAAATAACTAATTAAATTAACAAGTAGTATATATTATAAAGCTATCCTAGGTTTTCTTTTCTTTTAGTATAGTATAGGTAGTATTAGTATATATTAAAAGTTTATTAAATAATCTCAATTATTTTATAACCTTTGAATAGGCAGCTAAACTAACTAGTAATATAGTTACTCTAATTACTAAATTACTTATAAAATAACTCTACACCTTAGTCTTTATAAATCCTATCCTAGTTATAACCAGTAAAGATATACTTATTAAGTAGTAGTAATAGCTAAGTATATCATCCTCTTATTAATTCTAATAGTAATAGCTAATAAAGAGTATTAAAGTAACAAAATTACTTTAGATAAACAAGATACGATACTTCTTAGATAATAATATAAACTCTATTAGATCCCTAACTAACTAAGATAAGGTTATTTACTCTTACTTAAGTAGCTTTTAAGCTTCTAATACTACTATACCTCCTACCCCTACTATAGCCTTATAATATAGTAATTATATTAAGAAGTAGAGTATAAGCTACCTAAGTAATAGAATTTAGGTTATAACTTTATAACCCAGGTTCTATTAAAAATACTTACTATAATAATATAGTATATTAACTAGTCTATAGATTTCCTTTATATTACTTTAATTTCTCTTTTACTATTCTCTTTTATTAGTTTTTTATATAATATTACTTAGTAAAGCCTATAAGTAGAAGAGTTATAATAAGACTATAACTTAAGGAAGGGGAGATTTATACTAGTATATAGAGTAAGGAAGAGGACTTCCTATAAGTACTCCTTCTTCTTTATACTAAGGAAGGGCACTACGTATTACTTACTAGATACTAGATATACTTATATACTTATATATATATATATATATATATATATACTTAACTTTTCTTATATTAATTAATTACTTTAAATTACTACTTATATATAAACGCACTACTAGCTATATAAAGAATAAAACTTTAATACCAAGATATGAGTATCCTTATATACTCTAATACTTTTATATTACTAGTTTAATTAAAGTATATAGTAACTTAGGCTTATTATAATAATAAGTCCATCTCTAATATTTTCCTTAAGGCCTACTTTAAATACTATTTAAAGTACTATATTATTTTAATTAATCTCTACTTATAATCACTTTAACTCTACTATATAGGCTAATATTAATATAAGTTACTTTAGGTATATAATTTTATTCTTAGCTTAGTTCTTAGTATCTATCTTTTCAAAAACATATTTTATTTCTTCCTAAAACTATATCTAGTCTATAAATAAAGTTTTTATTTTTACTCTAGATCCTCTATATTCTATATTAAGTAGATAATTCTTAATATAGGGTTATATCTATTGAGTAGCCTTAACCTTTATATATATACTTAATATAAGGATCTTTTCTAAGTTATTAACTACCTTATTATACTTCTAGTATAGGTTAGTATAAGTAAGAAATAATTATAGTTTTTTTTAGTCTCTACTATATTTTTTAGGTAACACTAACTAAGGTTTTCTTACTATAGTAAGCTATTTATAAAGGGTAGCTATTAGCTAGTTTATAAGCTAATTAATTATACTTACTACAGATATTATTTACTAAGCTTAAGTCTAGGCTTATTACTTATAATTCCTAATTTCTATAATATTAAGGTTATTATTACTTTTAGCGTTAGATACTTTAAGTATCTTATTATTATTAAGAACTAAGTATATAAGGGTAAGAGCTCCCTAAGCTATATTATTCTAAGCGTTTCCTTAATAAGCTATTATTAGATCTTAATTAGGTAGTTCCTATTAGTTAAATATCTACTAATATCTAAAGTAGTTAGAGTATTATATAAGGTTAGGCTATACTTCTCTAGGCTTAGTCTATACTAAGGTAAAGTAGACTAAAGTAGTAATTTATAAGGTAGTATACAAAATAATTAAGTAGAAAAGAGTTATTATTATAACTTAATAAATAGTAATACTAATTCTATAAATAACAGAATAACTAGTTAATAATTTATATAAGAGATAAACTATTTAAGTTAACTATAATAAGTATAATAATAAAATCTAATATATTCTTATACTTATTATATTTAATACTTATCTTCTTTAGCCTCCTTTTCTAGAGGGAGGTTTAAGAGAACTATAACTTTCTATCCTTTACTAGCCTCCCTAAGGCCCTACCTTCGTAGGATACTAGTTATTTAACTTAGTATAGCTTATACCTAAGCCTTATTTCCTTTATTATAACCCTTCTTTATATAAGGAGGACTTACCCTTTATTACCTATAATATTTACTAAGCTATTAGCTTACTATAAGCTAAAGTACTAAATAATTATCTAAGCTTTTAATACTTATAATATAACCTAAGTTAATAAGTTTTAGAAGGACTTTAGGGAAGTACTTAAAAGGTTTTTTAAGAATAATAATAAAAGCTAATAAAAAGTATAAGCTAAATACTATAAATACTAGCTTCTTTAATACTAAGTTAAGTTTAATCTAGATATTAAAAAGTACTTATAAAAGTACTAGATTTAATAGTAGGTACTATATTAAGGTATTAACTATTAATAAAAAATACTAAGAATTCTACTTAGGTAGAAGATTACTACTTAGATATATAATAAAGGTCTTTAAGAAACTTACTTTTAAATATAATAACTTTTATAAGTTTAATTCTAAGAAGATTAGTAGCTACTTAACTATATAACTTAAAGTAGAAAAAGAAGTATATATACTTAACTTATTAGAAGCTATTAAGGAAATTACTTTAGAAGTAGAATTTCCCTTACCTAACTTAATAGCTATTTAGTATATATTTACTATAAAATATAACTTACTAAATAGTATTATATAAGTATTTCAAGCTTCAAAGATTACTATCTTTATTAAGGAAGATAATTAGTACTATTAACTAACTAAATCCCTTTTTAGAAAGGCTATTACTAATATAGAAGTAAATAAGTTAATTAATAAGATACTAAACTTAAAGATTAATTAAGTTAGCCTTGAACTTAAACTATATAAATTATAAGAAATACTTTAAGAGACTAAACTTATAAGTAACTTAAGTATTTATATAAAAGTAAAATAAAGAGTTAATAAAGTAGTAAGCTAAAACTATATAGTAAGTAGCTAAGAACTTAGAAAGCTATAGCTAGTAACTCTATACTAAATACAATAGTATAGAAAGTATTAGTAGAAGAGTAATTAGACTTATAGGGACTAGCCTTATAGTAGCTAATTTTATAGTAATAACTCCTAAAGTTATTTAAAGTAAATACTTTAGTATAACGAAGTATAAGCTTTTTATACTATAATTAACTATTAGGTATATAATAAACGTAACTACTAAAAGAATAACTACCTTACTTTTAGAGCTAAGTTTATATAAATAATAAGATTATACTATATTAAAGTACTAAAAAGAACTTATAAAGTAAAGTAACTTAGTTAAAATAATATCTTTAAACTAACGTCCTTTTAGTATAAATTAGGTAAAGATAGCTTAGATAAGATATTAATTCCTTAATAGTAAATATACTTTTTAAAGAGAAACTAGTAATAGTAGTGATATAGAATAATACTATATTAGTATAGCTAGTCTTAGACTTAGCTAGAGGTCTTTAAGAATATAAATTTAGTTAGTTTTAGTAGTTACCTAGTATCTTTACTAAAGATAGATTAGACTCTTAACTTAAGATAAAGTTAGTTAGTAAGTATAATAATACTATAATAGTATTAGTTATAATATTAAGAATACTTTTAAAAAAGAAAAACTATACTAGCTATAACTAATTTAAAGTTTAGAAACTTATATAAAAGATAATCTTATAAAGGCTAAGTAATAAATATATTCTTTATTAAAAAAGGTATAAGAATAAGTCTAAGAGCTTTTTAAAGGTTATTAAACTAGAAAAAATAGTTTAGTTTAATGATAAGCTTATAGATTAGGATAATAATACTTAAGATTTAAGGTAAGTAAGTATAAGCCTAAAGGAATAGGCTAAGAATAAGCTAGTTATAAAGTATAAAATAATTAATTAACTTAAGCCTAATATATATTTAGTTATTAGAAGTATACTAGCTATAAGAGTACTTCTCTAAATTAGTACCTTATTAAGTAATACACCAAAGGTATATAAAAGCCTCTTAAATATAAACTATACTATAGAAGAACTAAAGAAGTATAGTGTTAATATATCTATAGTAAATTATAAAGAGGCCCTTACTAAAGAGAACTAGTATGAATACTATACTTAAAAGAGTATTAGTACTATTACCTTAAGTATACTACTAGATTATATTCTGGTAGGATTATACGATAAATAAGTTACTAACTACTAAAAACTTAAAGTAGAGTACTAAATAATCTTAAAGATTAGTAATATCTAGTAGAATATTACTATAAAAGCTAAGAATAACTATAAGCTAAAAGAAAATAAAGAAGAGAGCTTAAGAAATAGTTAGAAAGCTTATAACTACTTAATAAGTATAAAATACCTTTAATAAAACTACTTAAAGGTCTTAAAAGATAATTATAATAGCTTATTCTTAGCTTTCTTTAACTTAAATATAAAGATTAATACTATTAAGTAAGAAGTTATAGAGACTAATTACTTCTCTACTAAGTAATATAAAGTGCGTATAGATAGTTAGAGCTAAAAGTAATATAGTATACTTTATAAGTATTATAGAATCCCTCTTAAGCCTTAGAGATAGAGCTTATAGTATTATCTTATATTATATTACTAAGAAATTTTAAACTAAGCCTACACTATCTCAGTATATTTAGAAGTCTATTCTTACTTATAATACTTATCTCTTATATTATACTATATACTACCTTAATACTCTTACTATTATAATTACTACTAATACTACTTAGAGATTAACCTTTAATATATTATAGTTATTATAATTATAGTTCTAATTATAATTTTAATTTCTTTTAAGTAGCTATAAAGCCTATATATTAGTAATAGTAGTATCCTTATATATTACAACTATACTTACTATAGCTATTAAAGCTACTGTAGCTAATATACTCTACCTACTACTTTTTTTTATATAAATCCTATTATATTATATTCTAACCCTATTATATTATTATATTTATTATATCCTAAGCTGTTTATATCTTTGTAATTCTTATTAAACTAATTATTTACTACTTATCTTTCTTTAAGCTAGTTAGTAATATTAATAATAAGTAGTAGCTATTAATCAAAGTTCTTATTATTAATATTCTCTAAGTACTTATACTACTTATTAGTAATAATATTTCTAGTAACTTTTATATTATATATATACTAAATCTATCTATTTTAGAGAAGAGTAAAAGACTTATTAGCTATATTTATACTTTTACTAGCTAGTATAAAAAAGACTATAGTAATAAACAATAAGTTCCTAAGTTTATTAAGGAGATTCTTTTAAGTAAACTCATATAATAGGTAAAGGAATTACATATAAGTTTAGAACTTAAGGTTACTTTTAAAGAGGTTAAAGTTAATAATAACTTTATACTTACTATACTACTTAATAGTTACTATAGTTACTATAGTTACTAAGTTAGTTAGTAAGCTATCTAAAACTAAGCGCTTTATATATAATAATATTTTATAAAAAACTTTTATATTAGTAATACTAGAGTTTATAAACTTACTAAAGTTACTATATATATTAAAGATATTAGAGATATTAGAAATATTAGAAAGTTTAAAGTATAAGAATTGAAGTTACTTAATTATTTTTATAACCTTAAGTACTATAGTTATAAGCTTGAAGGTAAGCTATAAGATATAGTTTAAAAACCTTATCTTCTTTTAAACTTTCTAAAACTCTAGTTTATAGCTTTAGTTTAAACTTAAGTATTATTAAACTTATATAGCTATATATAATAAAATTAAGTAATTAAGAAATATACTTTTACTTATAATCTATTTTAGTATCTTTGAATAGTGTTATATTTATATTCTTTATTATTTTATCTATAATTTAAAAAATATTATATAAAGGGTCCTTATTATTATTAATTAAACTTAAGTAAGAATTAGCTTTTTTATAGTAAAAACTTCTACCAATTTAAAAACACTAAGTAACTTATTCTTTATAAACTCTTATGTAGATATTAAGTATATAATAGATAAATTAATATAATACTATATCTTGAGTAAGAATGAATAGTATAATACTTACTTTATATATATATATAAAGAAAATAGTTCCTTAAGTTAAGCCTTTATTTAAACTTATAGTAAGAAAAGCTATAAAAGTATAGGAGCTAGTATACTACTTTAAGGATTAAATAAAAACTTAGTAAAAGATATAGTACTTAATATAGTTAAGTTAACTAGATTAGTTTAGGTATAAGTATAAGAAGAGGTAGAAAAGATTAGTATTTAAGTAAGACTAAGGCTAGTAAATAAATATAAGCTAAGAAAAAAAAAGGAAAGAATACCACTTATTATAAGTAAGTAAAGAGTTTATTAATAAACGTTTTAAAAGTAGTATTATAATAAGAAATAGAAATAATATTGATATAAAAGTAATAACTAAGTATAAATAGCTTTTAGATAAGGTATATAATATACTAATATACTAAGTAAAGGCTAAAAATATAATAGAGTAGATAGAAGTAAGGTTCTTAAAAAAAAAGTCTTACTAGGAGTGAAATAAAGATAACTACTACGAATAAAAGTAAGAATAGTAGTACTAGTCTTACTTAATTAGCTTAACTAAGAAATTTAGCTAAATAATACTAAGGTTAATAATTAATATAAATATAAAAGTATTAAAGTAAGACTTATTTATAACTTAGGCTAGCTATTATAAAATATTAAAAAAAACTTAACTAGAAAAAAAGAGCTACTATAAAGTAAACCCCCAATATAAATAATAAGATAACTCTATTAAAATTGTACTTTAAGCTATAGTATATTATATTATTCTAGAGAACTAAGATTATACTTAAATATATCTAAGAATTAGAAATCTTAACTAAGCTTTAGCTTTACAGAAAGAAAATACTGATAGAAGTACTATATTACTAAAAAAAAGCTTTAGTAAAATTCTTTTAGAAATTTAAATATATTAGTGAAGATATAATCTGTTTAGTTATTTTTAATATAGTACTCTACTAAGTATAGAGGGTAAAGTAATTCTAAATCTTAAAGAAGCTTTAGTAAGTAGTTATTAATATCAAACAATAGGGTTGTAGGATACTAGACGCACAGCAATTAGAGTAACTAGTAGTATTATTCTTAGATAGACTTAAGACGAATCGCTATCAAGCCACAATAGCGGAAGAAGGGGTATTTATGCCTATACCAGCCCGTTATAGGCTAGAAGGCACCAGATAGGTTCAGTTTCTAACATTACTAAGGATAAATATAAGTATATCTTCTAGTTTAAGATAAATAAGCTAGTATCTAATAATTTTAATATTTACTATACTATTCCTCTTATATAAAAAGATAAAAGTAACTTAGAAGTACTATAAGGGCCCTTATATAAGATATCTAAAAAAGAACTCTTAGTACTATATATGAAGAGTTAACTTTACTACTAGATAGAAGCTTTATTTATATAAGCTAGTTTAGTATAGTAAGTTCTATACTTCTAATAAAGAAAGTTAAATAAAGACTATACTTTTATATAGATTACTAAGTATCAAATACTGCCTTAGTAAAAGATTAATATTTCCTTTTACTATTTATAAGAGTATCATTCTAGACTAGTAAAGCTAAGTAAATTACTAAACTAAATATTAAATAACCTTTTTATAAGATTTAGGTTATACTTAGAGAGGAGTAAAAGAATACTTTTTTATACTTAATTTAGCTTTTATAAATACTTAGTACATTTATCTAGACTAGCTAATACTTAAAGTACTTTTTAGCATTATATTAACTATATATTAAAGGAGTATATTAATATTCATTCTTTTATTATATATAGATAGTATTTTAATATACTTAAAGGTTCTAAATAAGAATATAAGAAGAAAGTATATACAATTTTTAAGGAGCTAAGTAATGCTAAATTTTAGCTAAATAAAAAGAATTTTAAATTCTGTATAAAGAAGATTAAAGACTTAGGATTAATAGTAGAGGTAGAGTAAAGGATAGTTATTAACTTAGATAAATTAAAGCTATTAAGAACTAAAAATTTCTAAAGTTTATAAAGAGAGTAAAAAGCTTTCTGGATTTTATTAACTATTATTAAAAATTTATCTCAAAATTCTCTAACTTGATACCCTTTTTTATAAAATTACCTAAATAGAATAGAGAGTTTATATAAATATAAGATTAAGAAAAAGTATATTAAAACTTTAATAATACCTTTTACTTAAACTTTATATTAGTATATTTTAACTTAAAGCGATCTATAATTTAAAGGAGAAATATATTAAATAAGGCTTCAAGTAGAGTACTAACATAGTTTAGTACTAATGATTACTTTGAAGTAATATATTTCTTTTTTATAAATTATATACTTATAGAGTATAACTATAATACTTATAATAAATAACTCTTAGTAGTAATTAAGTATTAGATATAATAAAAATAAAAGTATCAAACTATATACACTTTTACTATTTATATAAACTATAAGAACTTAAAGTACTTCTTAAAAGTAAGACTACTTTAAGAAAAATATACTAGATTATTAAGTCTCCTAAACTAGTATAACTATACTCTAAGATACTAGCTAAGTTTTTTAAATAGAATAGTAGATTTCCTATTATGCTACAGAAAAAATACTGAAAACTAATATTAATAAAAGCGTTTAGAGCTACTTTATTTAACTCTAATACTTAGTTAAAATAATAAAAAAGGCCCTTAATACTACTATTTTGATAATACCTTATATCTTTAGTAAGGATTAGGCCCTAAACTATATAAGTCGAAATAATATATAAGACTTATAAGATACTACTATTTAAGAAGATAAGCTATACTAAAAAGTACTTTATATAGTGAAATAAAGCTAGTAGAAATTCTTTTAAGAGTTAAACTTAAAAGCCTTTATTACAGAATATATAATAAAGAACAACTAATTAATATTTTAGAAATGTAAATAACTTTTTTCTTTAGAGAACCTAAGGGTTAAGCTTCTAAATAAGTTTATTATAAGCTCTTGAGTAAATATCTAAAAGAAGAAAATAGTTTATAAATTCTAATATAAAACTTATTCTAGCCTAAAATAGCGTTAAATAGATAGTAATATATATAAAACTATAATATATATAGATAAATAAAGGTTCAAAGAGACTTTAAGTACAGGCTCTCTAAGGCCTTACTTATCGTAAACTATATTTAAAAAAAGCTTCTAAATAACTTTATTACTAGCTAACTTCTAAGTAAAGAATATATTATACTTATAGCTATTACTAACTAGTTCTCTTAAGAGATAATCTTAATACTATTTACTAAACTAGACATTAAGCTAGTCATAAAGAAATTTATAATATAAGTAGTATTTTACTATTAAATATTAAATTATATTATTTCTAACTAAAGGACTTAGTCTACTAAAGACTTTTAGAGGAAGATATATAAAATAATTTAAATTATAAAGGATTTTTTTAAAACTTTTTACTTTTAGACTAGTAAGGTTATAAAGTAGAGAAATAGTACTATAAAGTTAAACCTTTAAACCTCTATAAGCTAAGACTAAGATAATTAAGTCATAGTTAATTTTATATCCTAAATAGCTACTAAAAGAAAGATAGTAGAATTTATTAAAATTAGCTTTTTTTCTAATTTAATTATAAGATAAACTTTACCTATTTAGTTTAATAAATAAATAATATTTACTATTATAAGACTTATTTAGAGCTATGGATAAAGCTTTTAGCTAAGAAGCTTAGCTATCCTATAGAGTTTATATAAGTTATAATAGTAGAAGCTTAATAAGAGTAGGAAAAGTAAGCTAATTAAAGAAAGACTAAAGCTCTTTAGCTTAAGGTAAGAGATTAGGTATAGATTTAATATAGAAAGTAACTCTTTTATAAAAGACTAAGTAAGAAGCTCAACTAAAAGAACTTAAAATTTAAAGTTATTAAAGTATTGAGAAAATAAAATATATAGCTTAATATATTATTTAGAATTTAGTTTACCTTTTACTTAGACTACTTATACCTTATTAGTAATAGCTTTATACTAGGATTATAATAAAGTAACTAGTAGCTTAATAGTATAAAAACAGATAGCTATAGAGAGTAACTAATAAACTTTATATATAAAGAAAAAAGTAAAAAAAAGAGCTAAAAGTACTTAATATAAGATATAAGATATAAGTCTTAATTATAAGAACTTATAAAGAACTTTAAAAACTAAAGTAATTAAGAAATAAGAAAAGGCTTCTATAGCATTTTAGAATAACTAAGGAGTACTACTATATAACTTTATATTATCTACTCAAGAACAAAATACTAAAAGAACTATTTAAGTAAAACTTATATATTATAAATCGTAGTATAACTAATTAAGAAAGTAAGAACTTACTTTAAATAAGGCTTATATAAATAGTAATCTATATAACCTTAGCCCTAAGATTGTTTAAAGCTTACTAGAGGTTAAATATGAAGAAATTATAAAATAACGTATCTTAACTTACTACTCCTCTAAACTATTATACTTTTTTTTTATAAATACAAAAGTATAAGAAGAAACGTTAAAAGTCAAGCTTTTCCTTCTACTTTTATTTACTACTTTTCTTCTACTTTTACTCTAGTATTCTTTATTTATAAAAATATAAAAAAACTTTTAAAACTTAAAAATAAAAACAAAACCCCTTTTTTAAGTATAGTAGTAAAGAACTAAAAAAGCTTAAAAAGAAGCTATTTCAAATAAAATAAAGCCTAAATACGTCTTTTTACTCTTAGTAATAATAAGTTAAGATATATAACTACTTTATTTCTTTAGATTAGAAAGCTTAGCTTAAAAAAATTAAGTTTATAGAAATAGTAAGCTAAGTAAAAGAATAAAACCTACTATACTAGTTAAGAAGTTAGAGGTATACTACTTAGTAAGTAAGTAATAGTAAATCCTTAAAGTAGTAGCTTACTTATTACTATTAATATAGGTAGTAATATAAAACTAAATATTTAAAAAGTCTTTAAGTAAATACTTAGTAGAGTTAACCTAATATTTATTATACTAGTAAACTAAATTCTTAATATACTTTAAAATCCTACTTAAAGCTTAGTAAATAGTTAGTAAAACGCTAAATACTATATAATATAATTTTCTTTCTAAGATATTATATAAGTAATACTATTAGCAATACTAGTAAGACTTATCCTAAGGACTAACTTAGTCTTACTAATACTAGATATTTTTTAAAATATATATAGTATACTTTAAGTAAACTAGATTTAAACTTAATATCTTAAGTATAATATTTAAAAAGTATAAAGGTTAACTAAAAGAGGAGTTTTTATTATTACTACTACTTTTACTAGGACTATTACTTAGAAATTAGTTAAACTTAAAAAGTAAAGTAGATAGGTTATTCAAATTAAAAATTTAGTATTTAAGTTTTATTATACTATAAGTATTATTAAGGGACTAAGGTTAAAGATCTAAATGCTTACAGTACTTCCTCTTATAGCTATAAGTTTTATAAACTTAAGTACCCTCTTTAGAAGTATTTTTATATTACTAATATATGTTTAAAGCTAAATTTATTACAAGAATAAAATTAAGTAAGGACTATAGATAAGTAAAAGTAAGTTATAAACTTATACTTAAGATATTAATAGAACTAATAAGAAGTAAGAATCAGTAAAGAAATATATAATAGACTAGAGTTAAAACTAATACTTAAAAACTTAGTTAGTATAGCTAAGGTAATAAGTATACTAGTAGTTAGTTAAAGTACTATTACCCTTTATAGTATAGATATAAAGAAAGTAGTAAATACTATAATTAATGGAGGAATTAGTTAGACTTTATAATATAAATATAACTAAAAGGAGAAATATAAAAGCCCTATAATATATATTTATATAGAATAATACTATTATAGTATTATTAAAGTATAGAATTAGAAGATAATAGTAATATAAATAATAGACTAGTAGTAGCTAAACTTTTCTTTATACTTAAAAGTAGTAATAAGAAAGTTAAAGTTAAAAAGAGGAAAAAAGTTATGATAAGTAAAAGCTTAGGTAAAAGCCTTAGTTAGTTAACCTTAGAGTAGAGAAAGTTTTTTATAACTACTTAGAATAAGGTTAGAACTTAGCTAGAATATAACTAGAACTTTAAGTTCTATCTAAATCTTACTAAGAGAGTAAGTCTACTTATATATAAGTATCTTATATTACCCCTAAAAGCCTTTAGTAGTTAATTTATTCTAGATTAATACTACTAATAAGTATATTATTACTAGTTTAGTATAGAAAGTAATAATATTATTACTAAGTAATATAGTATAAAAGGGGGGAGCTCTATATTCTATAGAAAATTGCTTAGAGTTTATTAATTAATAAAAACTTCATATTATAATATATTATACTAAGTTACTCTAAATTTTAAATAATTCTATATAACACTAGTAGAAATTAGATTTACGATTAATTATAGTTAATATAATAATAAATATACTAAGATAAATTAAGGTATTTTATAATCTCTTAGTAAACAAGTTAGAATAAGTTATAAGAATCTTAATTATAAAAGTGATTAAACTTACTAGAATTTATCTTACTTTATATACTATATTTAAAATAACTAAACTTTAACAAAGTTTAAAAGATAAAATTAATATCTTTAGAGTATTTATAATATTTTAGAAAGAGATAGTAGTATAGAGTAAAAAAATTAAAAAATATCAGTAAGTCTTTAGTATTAGTAGGCTTTATAGAAATAAATTAAGTATATTTATTACTAGCTTACTAGCTTATATTACATAATAAGTATCTATTAGATTTAAGTATTAGCTTAAAGCTCTATTTAATAAATATAATATTTTTTAATTTAAGCTTACTATAAGCTTTAGGTAAGGAAGTATATATTAGAAAAAAAGCTATACTATTTATAAACTGTTTTTATTAAAGAATTATAATGATATAGTTTACTATTATATTTATATAGAAATAGTAGTAAAAGTTGATAAATCAAAATAAGTACTTAGTAAAGAGTTTCTAAGCTTAATGTAAAGTATAGCTTTTATTATAAAATATAAAAATAGCTTAAGTGAGTAAGAAGCTTTACTAACTAAAAGTATAATATATTATTAATATAGTTCTTTATCTTTTTAAAGTAATATTAGACCTTTTTAGTAGCTTATAGAAAATAAAATATATAAACTCAATCAAATAAGGTATAAAAGACTTATTACTAAGTTAATAATAAGAAAACTTTAACTTAAGTTTAGTTAATACTTTAGAAGAAAATAAATCTTATCTAAAGATAGAGTATAAAAGTAAAATAAGTTATAAGTACTAGTCTAATAAGAAGGGTAAATCAAACTAATATAACACTTAAAAGAAAACTTCTAGAATACTAAAATACTATATATTTTTTTTAAAAAAAGAAAAAGAGGAAGAACTAAATTTATATTAATATATGTAGAAATATAAAGTTAGGAAATACTAGTGTAAAACTTAGAAAATTATCTTAAAGAAGTTTAGTTAAATTTATATAAACATAAAAATAATAATTAAATCAGAATATTACTTTCTATTTAAGTACTATATCAAAAGTAGTATAGCTATAATTAAGGTTTTAGTTCTAATCTATTTATTATTAAACTATATATAGTAATATATAGTAATCTTAAGGTATTTAGGAATATATCTTTATAGTAATTTATTATACTTTTTTTTAATAGTATTATACTTACGTCTTTTACTAGCACGTTTATTATTTAAGTAGTATAGTTATTATCAGTAAGAAAGACACTGAAAAAAGCTATTATAATAAGTTTAAAAGTTTACTAGCCTAAACTACTTATATATAAGAACTTATAAACTAAGATAACTTTATATTATTATAATAACTTTATTTAGAATTTTAGTACTCTTATTTAAAAAACTTATAAAAAGGTTAGTATATATAACTACTTTTATAATAAGATAAAGCTAAGGTAAAAAAGTAATTAAGATTTAAAAAATAAAATAAAGTTAAAGTAAATATAATAATATAGATATTTTAGTAATAAGAAATAGTTAAAGTAAGAATAATAGTAGAGATACGATAGTAATAAAGTAAAGTTAGAGAAAATATAATATTAGAAAAGAAGTAGTAATAAAATAAAGAAAAATAAGATTACAAAGTATTACTACTAAGAAGTAATTAAATAATAGTATGGTAGTATTTAGAACTTTAGATAGTATTAGTAGAAAAATAGAAAAGAAAGCTTAAAAGACCTAAACTATGTAAAGTAATAAGGCTTAAAAGAGAATAAAAGATTATAGTAATAATATTAAAGAGTTAATCTATACTTAGAATAATAAAATAGATAATTATTAATAAAAGTAATATAACAAAACTTAAGAAGTAAAAAAAGTTTATTATAGTAGTAGTAATATAAAATATATTAATACTATAAAAGTTAGTAGAGTCTATTAAATAAAGAATATAGTACTAATATATATCTAAAAAGTAATTTATTATATTAGTAATATACTTTAAGGATTAAAGAAAAGATTAGAAAGAGGTACTAAACTAGTAAAGTAATACATCCTAAGTATATAAGTTATAAAGACTAACTAAAGCTAACGTAGATATAAAAGAAAATTACTAATAACTATAACTAAAATAAAGTAGTATAAGTACTAACTACTATTATAGTAAAACTAGTACTTTAAGCCTCTTTAAAAGTATTCTTAGAATGATAAAAAGTAGTATAAAACTTAATAGATTTACTAAAAGAACTATATTTAAATTATAGCTAAGGCTTTAAAGTACTTTCTTAATATAAGCTTCTTTATTCTTAGTATTTATGATAGTAAGATACTTATATAAAGTATAATAAAGAGTTAAGCTTAATATAAAAAAGTTATTAATATACTAAAAAAGAATCTTTTTATTTAATATTAAGTATAGGCTTAACTTTCTCTTTACTTATAGTTCATATAACTATAAGTAGAAGTAAACTTATAGTAAATAAAGTATAGAAACTAAATATATTAAGAAGTAAAGTCTTTATTACTAAAGTTACTATTAATACTATAATTACTAGTAAGATAAACTTTTATTTATTATAATCAAAGTAAATATAAATCTAAGTAAAAGTAGTTAGGAGAACAATATAGTTATAAGTTAAGAATAGCTTATTAGCGTATTTTAGCTATTTAAAAAGAAGTAAAAAAAAGTAATATAAAGTATTACTACTACTACTACTACTACTACTAGTAGATACCATAAAAGAAGAAAACTTTATAATAAAACTTATTATTGAAAATATTATAGTAAGATAAGGGAAGTATAGAAAAAGTATATATAAGAAGAAAAACTAATCAAAAAATTAGTTATAGAAAAGTAAGTATAGTATTAGTTTATGTAAAGAAAAAGGGTAGTAAGTTTGGGAAATAATAAGTAGAAAATATTTTCTTAATATTTAATACTATATAAGCTTATCCTATAACTAATATAAAGATAATATAATAATAAAGTAAAATAAAGGGATATCTTTACTTTAAGCTTATATAAGTATATATACTACTCAATATAAAGCTAAAATAATAATAATATTAGTTGGTACTATATATTATATAGTACTACTATAATACTAAAAAGTATTAAGACTTTATTTATTTTAGTCTCTAATAAACTTAACTTATACTATAGTATAGTAGTTAGTAGTATATTAGGAAAGAGAAGTAGATATAAGCTCTAACCTCTTTTTAAGTAGAAGGGTAGCTTCTTTAAATAATCTAACTTAAGTAATTCTTTATTACTCTACTCTTTTCTTTTTATTACCCTTCTAATTATAGGTTAGACTCCTCTTACCTCTCTTATAATACTTAGTTATACTATAGTTTTTAGTAACCTAACTAAGAGGACTTAATAGTCTATTGGAGGGAGGTTTAAGAGGGAAAAGAGCTATTAATACCTTATAAAAGGATTAGAGACTATAGTAAAGATAGCTTAGAAGTAAGGTACTAATATAACTACTAAGAAAGACTTAAGAAGATATATATCTAGCTTAATACTATCCTAGAAGTTAGCTATTAAAGTAGAAGAACTATAGTAAAGCTAGATTACTAAGCTAAAGATAGGCTAAAGTAAGTATAACCTTATTACTAAAGAAGTAATATACTAAGATAGTATAAGGGTTTTAAGAGCTAAAAAAAGACTAAAAGAGAAGTAGTAAATAGTTTTAGAGTAAGATTACTAAGGTAGTAAGCTAACTATAATAGCTAAAGATAAGCTAAGCTTAAAGAGATAGTAAGAACTTTATAAGTATAAAAGAAATAAGTAAAATAATAAAAAAGTAGAGAGAGCTAAGTAGAGGAGAAGATAGTACGAAAAGTAAATTAGATAATTATACTAGTACTATAACTATATGTAGACTAAGTAGTAAGATAAGAGAACTTAAGAACTAATAACTAATAATAGCTTTAGGCTAATACTTTAGTTAGTTTAAGCTTACTAATACTAATATACTAACCTTTAATCGTAAAAATATCTTAGAGTTTATAAAGGAATATAACTTTAAGTATAATTAAGTAAAGTAGCTAGAGTTAACTTAGAAGAAGTAGATACTATCTTTCTATACTTAGTAATATAAGGCCTTCCTCTAAAAGCTTCTAAGCTACAATAATAATAAAGTTTAGAAAAAGAACTACTAGAAAGAGGTAGAGAGGCTATATATAAGCTAAGATAAGAATTAGAAGTAAGGTACTTAAGCTTTTATTAAAAGTTATATAACTAAGATCTAGTACTACTAACTAGTAGTTAGGACTACTAAGGACTACTAAAACTTTATAGTTTTCTTTATAGCTATAAAGCTCTAAAACTAAGTATAAGAAGAAGAAAAAAATCCTTTTAAAGCTTAGCTAAGGAGGATAGAGATAAGGTAATATACTTTATACTAAAAGGTAATTACCTTAATTTAAGAGACTTATTAAGCTTTAAGATTAAGAAGATCTATTGATTTATATATAAGTATTAAGAGTAAGAGGAAGGACTAAATACTCTAAATACTAACTATACTTTAGTAAGTAAGTCTTTAGCCTAATAAAATATGAAGGCTATTAAGAATAGGTTACTAACTACAATTTAAGGCTATAAAGTTTAAGAACTAATACTACCTCTTTTAGTAAAGCCTTTAGTTTAGGTACTTACTTTAAAAATTAACTTTAAGGTAAAAGATTTAGTATAATACTTTAAGAGTATAACTCTAAGTATAAAGTAGTTTAAGTACTTAGTAAGTAATAATCTAGTCTTGTAGTAGTTACTTTTAAAAGGTAATAACTATATAGAAGTATATAAGTAATTAGTAGTTAGGCTTAAAGCTAGTAGCTACCTAGTATTAGAGTATAATAATAAGATCTTTAAGTCTTACTACCCTTTAATAATTATCTCTTAAGTTAATTTAGTAGCTATAATAAGAGAGCCTCTAATATAGTACTAAGTATATAAAAAGGAGAGGTATATTATTATAAGTTACCCTAATAAAAAGCTACTAAAGAATAACTAGTAGTACTATACTTGATTAGAGCTCATACTAGAAGTATAGACTTAAATAAAGTACTATTATAGGCCTTACTTAAATAATATTTAAAGTATTTTTTTGAGGGAAGTTAAATACTAAAGCCTTTTAGAAGTAAAGTACTAGAATACGTACTATAGTTCCTAAATAAGTATTTTTAAGTTAATAATAGCTAGCTAAAGTAGCTAATATAAGTAGTACTTCTTTACTAGTTTAATTTAGTTTGGTAGCTTCTTCTTAAAAAGAGAGAAAGCTAAAGTAGTAAAAGCTATACTATTAAAGTGTCTAAGTATAATAGTTTAATTACTAAGTAAATACTAGCTCTCTTATTAGTAGTAAGGTTTTTAAAAAGTATTTTAAAGACTAAAGAAGTCCTAAATATAAAACTTAAGGTTAATATAATTAATTAAAAAAGAGGCTACCTAAAAAAGCTATAGAATAGTTTTAGAAAAATACTACGCTAATAGTTAAGCTAGTACTTATCCTAATTATCAAAAATAAGTAAGTAAAATAAATTTAGGTCCTCTTAAAAGAACTTAAAGAAGAAAGTAACTTATTTTATTACTAAGTAGTTATTAATATATAAGATAAAGTAAGAGATATAGTGTAGCCTTAGTAGTAGTTAAGAGGGTTAACTTAATACTAAGACTAAAGCTAAGAGGCCTTATATAAGAAGGACCTTAGAAGTAATATTATACTTATACTAAAGATAACTTATAAAGTAATAGCTACTAGCCCCTTTATAGGAGGAGTAGAAGATCTTACTAAGAATACTTTATAAGTAGTACTACTAAAGGTAATACTTAGCTAAGAGGTATATAGGATTTAGTAACTAGACTTACTAGTAACTCCTAAGATTACTATAGCTTTTATAAAGATAATAGAAAAAATATAGTAGCTAAAAGTATAATTCTAAGATACTAAGTAGTAATTAAGGGAGACTATAAAAGTAACTATAACTATAATTAAAGAGAAAGACTTTTTACTTACTAATTTACTTTAAAGATTATTTACTTAGGGGCTATTAAGCCTTTAAGTAAATCTTATAATATTAGGAATAACTTAGAGCTAAAAGAATTAATCTTAAAAGACTTTTTATAATAGATTAATCTAGAAAGATAAATAAGTAAAGTAAATAAGCTAAAAGATTTCTAGTAATAGTAAGTTAAAGATAAGAAGGATAGCTATACTAAAAACTAATTTAAGCTCTTAATAGCTACTTAGTTAAAGTAAGAGTCTTAATATTAATAATACTCTATAAAGGGGTAATTAATAATATACTAGATATTACTATATAAAGGTATAGACTAACCCTTTATTAATACTAGTTCTTAGCTAAATATAATAAGATTATCTACTACTTAAACGCTTAATATATATATTATTAAGATAAACTAGTTAATACTCTTTAGAGAAATTTAGTAAGGAATAATAAGTACTAATTAGGGAATAGTTTTTTTTTAAAAACTATATATAGTATACTAATTTAGATTAGTAGGGTATCAATACAAACTTATTTTTAAATTATAAGAAATCTTTATAAAGTAATCCTACTAAGTCTACTTTAGTATATTATAGCTTAGCTCTATATATACTTTGATACTATTAGTAGGATAGTTTACTATATTATATTAACTAATAATAAGTAAGAGATATTATTTATAAGCTATAGTCTAGCTCTAAATACTAAATACTTTTTAACTAAGAATTAAAGAAATACTTAATAAGTATATTTACTAAAGAAGTATATTTATTAAAAGCTTTTAGGATCTTAGAAGACTAGTCTTACTAAGTTAGCTTAGTAAAGTACTTTTAGTATATACCTAAGTACTAAGTACTTATAAGGATATAGTCCTTCTACTCTTCTATATACTTCTCTAAGAGTAGAAGACGTTTATCTCTTACTTCTTTCTTTCTTTCCTTCTACACTACTAGACTCTATTAGTACTAGCTTAGGCTATACTCTTAGACTCTATTAGTAAGTATATAGATAGCGTATTCCTTAGAGTATATAAAGAGGGACTTTCTCTTCCTTTTTTATACTCTTTATCTATTATTCTCTCTTTACTCTAAATATAAGCTACTTACTTAACTAGCCTACCCTTCTATATATAAAGTCTACCTTATATAATAGTAGACCTTATAAGCTTTTAGCTTACTAGAAGGCTTCTAGCCTTAATAAAAGTAAGTAGTTCTTACTTACTCTTAGTTATTACGTAGAAGAGTAGTTTTAGTAGCTAGCTCTTAGCTAAGTCTAGCACCTTTAGATAGTAAAAATTTAGAATTTTTAGCTACTATAGGGTTAGATTTAGGCCCTATCTCTAGGAGATAGCTTACTTGTAAAGGGGTAGCTATAGGTAATAGTATTTACTTTACGCTATAAGAGAATAGTAAGGGATAGCTCTATATTACTACTATAGGGTAGGGGAAGTAATAATAATAATTCTTACTAGTCTCCCTATGCGCGCGGCGCAGGTTAAGAGTAAGTTCCTTAGTAGTAATAATACTACGAGAAGTAATTATATTAGGACACTAGTACCCTTCTATCTGAGCTGTGTCCTACGCGTTATAATATTAATAACTCTTTTCTATACGAATTGCTAGACAATCCTTACAGCTTAGAGCCCTTCTAACTATCTTACCTTAGTATAAACTAAGCTTAGAGAAGTATAGTCTAACCCTATATAACACTACTAGCTAGATAAATAGTAATTAATAGAACTATAAGTATATAGTATAAATAATCTATATATACTAAGAAGCTACTTTATATAGTTCTTTATAACTATTTCTATTTTACTTAAGTTTAATAAGAATAGATTTCTAGACCTAGTAAAGATATATTACTAAATTATTAAGATTACCCGTAGTTTATAAGTAAGTTAGCTACCCTACTAACTTTATACACCTTAATAGACATATATCTTAATAACGTAATAGTAAAATATATAGAAATTAACAGAGTAGATTATAAAGTATCTGTAGTAGCTTTCTTGTATGTACCTGTACTATAACTAGTTTCTTTACACCTACTATAGCGTATAAGAGCCCGGCGGCTAACACCTAATCGCTCTCCTCCTTGACGCTCTTTATAAGTAATCTGCTTATCAGCCTCGCGTTGAGCGATTATATCCTCGCTAGCTCCCTTTAGAAGCACTCCTCGCTTCTGTATCTGCTTCTTTTTGCGCTGCCTACGCTTTGTTACTGCCTTATTAGCCTTTTCAAGGCTGGCGATCCGCTCGCGCATTAGCTTAGCTGAGAGCATTATTATCTCTGCCCCCTTCTTAAGCTGGCCAATCGCTGCAATAACTGACGCCGGTGATGAGCTTTTGTGCCGTCGAACGCGATCACTTATCAGCGTTGATTGAGCTTCAAGCTTGCGTACGTTGCCTGGCGTACAGGCCTGCCAGAGAGCTTCTGCGAGAGCAGCTGGAGGAGTAGGCGTACGCAGCTGGACGTCAAGCTTAGAGAGAACAGCTTCTGGCTGGAGAGGAACAAGGCCTGAGCCTCGAAAAGCTGAGCAGATATTGGCTGGCGTGAAGGATCGATCAAATGCTGCCTTGAACGCTGGCAGGAACTCAAGCTTGGTGATGTGGTTGATGTGGTGGCGGATCAGGGCCTCAACCTCATGGCTGTACGCGCGCTTCAGTGGCGAGAAGCAGCCAACGTCAAGAGGCTGAAGTAGGTGGGATGAGTGAGGTGGCATACAGAGCGTGTAGATATTGTTCTGCTTGCAGAGCTCTTGAAACTCAAGCGACTGGTGGCTCTCGTGGCCGTCAAGGATCAGTAGGCGACGTGCTCCAACTACCTTGCCTTCTGTATGCTTAACAAAATGCTTAAGCCATTAAACTCCCAGCTCGTTGGTTGTCCAGCCGTTATCACTGACTGCGATCGCCCAGTCGCATGGGATATCTGCTTCCTCGTACCAGGCAGACAGGTGATACTGGCCAGCGAAGATGAGGAACGGTGGGACTACCCAGCCAGCTGCGTTGATCGCTGCGATCAGCGTTACCCACTCGCGGCCGCCTGGCTGAACAGCTTTTGGCCGGCCTCTTCTCTCTGATGCTGTAACGACAAGCTATGTCGTGATCTTACCCATCATAAAGCCAGCTTCGTCAAAGTTGTAGACGTCTTTATCACAGATGTCGTACTTAGCCTTTATCTACTCCACAAGCTCAAACTAGTTCTTGATTAGGACTAGATCCTTACATAGAGCTCTCTGCCTATCGTACGCTCGTTTAAAACTCGTTGTAAGACTGTCTGTGCGTTTAACAAAGTTGCGCGGCTAGTAGACGCCAACCTAGCTAGCGCCGCGCGCAGCTAGCAGCTTATTAGCTATACCACGTATAGCTTCATAGTTAGGCGAGAATCCACGTAGATCAAGATCAAGTATATAATCAATTAACCTCCCTCCCTACGCAGCGAACAACCCAGTGGGCCGAAATCAGCTAATAAGAGTGCACGGACAACTAATCTTCCGACCTAACGCAGTGTCTTATTGGCTGGTTTCGGCCCACCGGGTTGTTCGCTGCGTAGGAGGGAGGTTAGCAACACGATTGATACCTGTACGTTTCTTGACACGCTGATACTGACTACGACAATAACTAAGACAGAAGTTTTTCTCTCGTGTCTTGGTACAGTGTACCCTACTATCCGTTGCCCAGCTGTCGCCTCTTTCAGTTTTTGCGTGGTTACAGAGATAGCTGTCCATCGCGGGTGCGAGTATCGTCAGCGCAATCTAGCCGGCTGAGCCAGAAGAGCACAGGAACGCAAGATCCGGTGAGATACCTTTAGCCGTGGCCGGTTTGATCTCCTCGCAAAGTAAGAGTGGCGCGTGATAGAGAGAAAGTCACAGAACAACATTCGTAGAATCTCCGGGGTAATGTTTCTATCGTAAGTGACTGCTTCGCCTTTTTTCTGAGACGTTTATAATCCTGTCGGGCGGGCCGTGGCACATGCTGATCATTTCTGCAGAGTTTTGTGGCTAATACAGGCTATCTGGATCTGTCGTGACTACCAACCATGCAATACCGGAGAGAAGCAAGCAGCTGTGACCACCCTGCGATGTCTTTCCCCACTAGATTCGTTGTCAAGTCTCGCAATGCTATGATATTGGCGCCGTACTCACTAGCAACAGCCGGTTCAACTACCGAATGCGCCTGCGGAGAATGTGCCATGGGGCCATGTTTTCATGATACTCCGCCTCTGCTTGTAGTTCTTCGTCGAACTTAAACATCCTGACCTCCTCTTTCGGAGCACACACTGATCGGCGGGCCGCGTTTGCTCTTCGCTTTGGAGGTTCCGTGTGGTGGGGACGTTGGGGTTTCTTAGGCAGCAATAATCTCGACATTTTCGCTTCAACAGCCTCGCGGCGATCTCCTCTCCGTGGAGGTATAGGAATTTAGGTCAAAGTTGCCTAAGGCAATACAAAGTATAAGAACCTTCTGTTTCCTAGACTTTCTCCATCTCTAGGGAGCCACGGAGCTCTACTCCTACTAGCGCGAAAGGTCACTGTGTGTGTGTGTGTGTGTGTGTGTGTTGAGAGACTCGCTAAGTGAGACGTCAGCATAACTCATCCTGCTCACTGAACGCTATTGGCTGATGTGGGGCGATGTAAGGGGCCTGTATAGTGTATGGGAGCTAAGGTTATTGTGTATGTCGCATGCTGTTTCTTACTCGACCTACAAACGATCCTTTCTTTTGGGATAATAGAATCTGCCCCTGGTCACATCTCGGGAAGATATTCTTGGGACGAGCGGTTCGATGGACAGTCACACGTTGAACTTCCTTCCAGACTCGGGTGGTCGATTGCGAGCACCAGGCGCTGTGTCCCCTAGCTGCACTGCTTGCCAGTGCTGGTGGCCAGCTGTCACTGTCAGACGTCACAGGCCTTCCACAAACCAGTTCTCCGCCACATCAAGCCATACGGGGCTGTTCTCGCCCTTGGAAAACAAGCATTCCCCCAATGACTCACGCAGAGTTGACACATCCAGACTCTCTTCCCTTGGAGCAAGCCGAAGGTTGCGTGGCATCCCTTCTTGAGGGAGCGTCGATCTGATCAGCGTCAGATCAAAGTCCAGCATGGGTCCCTGCTCTCTGATGAGCTGCTCAAGTAGTGTGTGGCCACGGATGGCAGCAGCATAGGCTAGTCTTAGAAGCAGAAAACCAGGACTTTGCTGCGACCAGAATGGATGGTGCAATCTAAGAGACGCTTTTGGATGTTGCAAACAAAATTGAGTTAGAGTGATAGGGCTGCTGGCAAAGCCTGGCGGCTGGGAAAATAAGCTAGCGCCGCGGATGGAGAGGTTCAGGCTTTGTGCATAGTGTTGCTTCATCACTCTGTTCACAAACACACGACACCGTTGACCCGCACTCACATCGCAGCTGTCCTCAAACAGGATGTTGTTGTAACGGAACTCGAGGCCGTGTGCTTCTTGGTAGCACTGTCTGCTGACGTACTGGATCTGGTTAAACTCCAGCTCCTCGGGCACGATGGCTGCCCTACGAGAGACGGCCAGGAGACTGTGGTACAGGTAGTGAGGCAAGGAAAGTGGACGGCTGCTAAGCATGTCCACATGTTCAGCCTGCTTTTCGCGTGCGCAGATGCGGTCTACTCCGTCTGTCCCGGTACGATAGGTAAGACCCAAGGGCGCCGTAAGCACGTACGCATAGACCTGCTCGCGTAGTTCTGCCGGAAGCGCTGTCCATGGTGACACACTCATCTTCTCAAAGTCTTCCCTGCGAATGCCTTTCTCTACGAGCGGAGACGCTAGTTATACGATATCTGGGGACGACGCAAGCGTCATCGTCTCAGTGAACATCAGCCATGCTGTTTACGTATTGCTCTCACTCTGCCTGTCATCACGGAAACATCTCACGCTGTGGTCATCTCTTCGCGGAAGTAGAGCGCCCAGATCGCCTGCGGGATGTCGAAGAGCTTTTGCAGTACAGTCGTCAACGATTGCGGCTTCACCCCTAAACACAGTTGCGTAACGGTTCTGGAAAGCCTCGCCTTCCGTACGGCTTAGTATTGCTGCAAAACAGCCGACGTGGTTGGCCAGTTACACTCTCATGCAGTTGCAGCTTCCGCTTTCCACATGCGGCTTGTTTGTCGTCTCGCACGGAACATCGATTTGTCCAGTGTGCACTTGCTTTGGAAAGGCTTGGACTCTGTAGATGTCTCCATTTGATTGGTCCGAGTATCGAGCAGAAGATTGACTGATGGCGATGTTGATGAAAGCTAGCACTATCTAGGTAAGGTCACCACTGAGCGAGAAAGGCTCAGCATGGGACCAAAAGTCGCCTGCTTACAAAAAACCGGAAGCTGCAAGTGTATGAGAGTGTACTGTACTGTGAGGGACACTATGCCAGTCCTACGAACATCGTCACTCTTATTGTCATCATTATGATTGTCGTCACTCTTATTGTCATCATTATGATTGTCGTCACTCTTATTGTCATCATTATGATTGTCGTCATTATCGTTGTCATCATTATGGTTGTCGTCATTATCGTTGTCATCGAATGCCATGCCACATTGCTGCAGGGCGTGCTTCACTTCATGCCAGCATAAGCTTTTCCATGTTGATTACGCTTACGTCTCGCGTTCGACCCGCCTGCAGGGCGATCAACTACGATGTGGAGGCAATACCAGGCAAGGGCGAGCCTACTCTGAGCGCACGGCTCAATGCTGGTAGGCCGCACTGCAACAGTAGCTTACTCCGGCTAGCGCAGTCTGTTTGTCATGAAGCTCTTTCTCACCTGCAGGCGGGTGGAAGCTCCTGTTGCTTGACGCGCACAGCAAGAAGAAGTCATGTCGACTGTCAGCCTTCGCGCTAAGCTAGCGCTGTGGTCGCAACATGAACAAATCTCAGAGCGACGGAATCGACGTGATAGACGAATAGAGCGGCGGTAGACAGTGGGCACCTGTGAAGAACAAAGCGTCAGGCTAACGAGAAAGAGAAGGCGCTTCTCACTACGACCGTACTACCCGTTGTGGGGAGCTGGAGGACGATGAAAAGGAAGAAAAGAAAGATTCGGAAGACGAGCTAACACTTCCAGCGATGCCGAAGTCAAAGACTGCTAGACCGTCTGAGCAGGGTATGAGCAAACGAGAAATCGAAATCACAGATACCAATGCACAACAACCTACTTTACCTCTTAAAACGTTTCTCATTTCCAGAGGCTCCAGCAAGAACAAAGGCGCAAAGTACTGCATTGCATGCTAGCTTGCACCTGCGTCAGGCCCAGAATCGTTCTTTTCTCCTCCGCCCGCAACACCACGCCCGTTTCCAGTCTCCCAGTCGTGCCCCTTCCTACACCGCATAATAGTAGCAACAGTAGATGAGGCAGTCCAAGATCATGGAGACGTCGCATTAATAGACCCGGATGAAGGAAAACCCGTCATGGCACTAAATGCAAGACCCGACAAGAGCTCGCCAACGACACCGCAACGAAGCAAGTTAGCACGCGTAGAAAATGCAAGCGGGGTCGCCCTATCATTTACACGCTCAACCACAAGGACGATATATATACCAGTAAACGCAGGATAGACGGCGATCAGGAGAAGGACATCAAAAACAGGAAAATAAGTGGAAGAAATGGCCAATACATACGTTCCACAGCCATTGGCGTCTGATCAAGGATAAGAGTCTGCACCTGCAAGAGATGACTGTAATTCCTAAAGATAGATAGTGGGGGGCGGGATACATCTAGGAAACATATTCACCACTGTCCAGAACCACCGCCAAACGTCGGGGAGAAGAGGGACATGAGGGGTAATGTTAGGACTACAAGTTACCCCGTTGTTTGTTGGAATGATCTAGTTACTTGGTTTGCATGTGAGCTGAGCCTTTGTTTGATGGGATAGCACGCTCCCTGCTCGTACATGCGAATCGACACATCCAACTCACCACCTTATGAGTGAGTGGGCGCTGGCTGTCATGGCCGCCTTGCCTAGCCGCCTTGCCTAGCCGCCTATCAGAGACACAGCGGCTTGTTCTGTTCTGTACCTAGGTATCCGATTATGGAAACTCGAATCAGACAGCCTGCGATGAGGATTGACCTTGGTGACTTTGCTGTCTTGCCCAATGGCTCGTAGCTCTTGCACACGGCCACACGGTGGGCTTTCAGCACCACGACCCCATTGAAGATCACATGCTCGGCATGCACAACTACCTTGGAGACAAAACGCAAGAAAGTGAGGGCTACACGGTGCTCCAAGTCGTGGATCCAACAACCCAAGGACGAGTGCCTTCTTCCCAACACACGATAGTAGGTCAAACCGCCACGCCAGTCATCAACGCGCGATCTGGGGGAGCATCGCCTCGCCGCAGGAAGGTGGCGCTGTCGTCCCTATAGCCCATTCTCAATCCAGGTTCGGACAAGGTTTCCTATGTTTCCAATAGCTGCCTGGCCTAAGGGATGCTCGAGAAGGGGCGTCTTCCGACGAAGCTGCTCGAACAACTGCGGATCAAACGTGTCGTCCCACGGGTAGAACCGGACGTTCTTCGGTATCGGCCGGTCCACTGTCAGTATCTCCGAGGCGGAGTTGGATAGATACGTCACGGGCGAGACTCTCGCAAGACGAGACACGAGTGTTGCATCGTTCCGAAGCGAGTAGAGGTAGAAAAGCCCAAGGAAGACGAAGTCTGGGTCTGCGAGCGACCAGTGCGGGATGTGAACCCTAACGGAGACACCAGCGTGGGCTGCACACTTTTGAATAGCTTCGAAGAGTTTGCCCCGGCACGACTCGCTCACAAAAGACGCGCAGCACTTGATGGCAACCGATCGGACCTTGGGGAACTGCTGAAGAAGGACGAGGCACTGCTCGAACGCATTCATCGTCGAAGAACCCTCCGTGAACACTACATTACCGTGGGGGCTTAGTGCAGACGACTCGTCACGGAGCTGTCTACACACATGCGTTAGCTGGTTGTACTCTCTCCCGTGGCGCTGGCTCTGCGCCCTTGCAACGCGGCGCGAGCGGTCGTAAAGCGTTGTGAGAATGCTCTTGCGGCTCGTGGCGTTCCTCGCCTTTCTGCAAAGCCTCCCTACACCGTTTTTGCCCACGGTGTAGAGCAGTCCCCCGGCATGGTACAACGCATGCCTGTAAATCTCGTCGCGCAGCTCACGCGGGAGCCGGAACAAGGGGGGAGGGTGATCCATAGTATGTACCCCATGTATCACGTAGGGCGAAGCACGTCGTCTTATGGACTTTGAGGCCGTAAGCCGTAAGGTCATCATGTTCTGTCATCCTTTTCGCCCGGTCGAGACTACGGCACGCAGATTTGGAAAGCCTCAGCGGTCTTAACCTGAGTAAGAAGCATGCCTCAAGGTACCTGTTAGAAGAGTCGACAGATCGAAACATTACTAGTAAGGCTCTGCAACCCCGACCTAGCTCGCATGGCTTATGTTGTAAGCTTACATCTCCCCTGCCATGTCGATGCCCCGCATGTACCGATCAAGCTCCGTGCCCAGCGCGGCCACAAGCTTTCTCGTATCTCATACTGTACTAGCATATTTGCCCCCGCCAGATTGGGGTTGATTTCCTGGCTGCGCGCGAACTGTTCCCTCCCCCCAGCTGGTGTAACTAGTCGATGTGGGTTCCGCTGATCCATGTTCGGTCGAAGTCTCAGCGAATCGTGATGAGACGGTAGGTTTCGTGTCTATAAGTGCAGTAGCGGATGGGTTTTTCGCGTTTCACATAACTCGGGTTCTTCTCATGGCTTCTTGCCTAGTTGTGCAACTGTGGATTGGATTCGCTCACGTGAGACTACTCCACGGTTAGCAGGAACGGAACGAACAGAACGGAAGAAGCGGTGGACTCTTCGCACCACCTACCAACGTCTATGTTGAGGGTTGCATTTCTAGCAATTTTTCGCAGCGGCCTCGGCTGTCTTCTGGCCGAATGGATGTCCCGGACCACGCACGGGAAGACAAGTTGTGGTCGATGGATCTGCTGTGGATGCGGAGCAGGGTGTGATGGGCGTTGGGTGTGTCGTCGGTGCAATTCGTCTGTCGGCGACGCGGGTAGCAACGGACACCGTTTGCTGCCGTGACCACAAAGAGGACTTGCCATTGCGCATCCGGGCCGCACACAACACTTCTTCTCCTGCAAAGGAAGCGAGCGCGAACAGACGGGTCCCAATGGTAGTTGAGCTTTTCGACCCGACACCATTGCGGTGTTGTGCATATTTAATCAAGATCGAGACCGTGGCGAGCGCGTCATGGCTATGAGCCGTTGCTCAGCAAACGTCTTGCGTGCGCGATTCTCTGCATCGCTCGCAGCCAAGTACGTCGATGCTCCAGCA
Organism: Alternaria dauci; assembly: GCA_025504955.1. Lineage (NCBI taxonomy): Eukaryota > Fungi > Ascomycota > Dothideomycetes > Pleosporales > Pleosporaceae > Alternaria > Alternaria dauci. Next base: position 263,672 of record JANLBP010000012.1, read on the forward strand.
AGCGGAGCATAGCAATGCTAAGGTTTTGATCATCATACACTAGCTGTACGTTGCAAGTCAAGAGCGCTGTTGGCTTTGCCAGCCTCGTCGAGTGAGATGTTTGCTCTGGCGGGCTCACCCTCGGAAGGCGCAGGTGGCGCAAGTGGCGCAATCCTCGCTTATTTCTCTGTGGTCATCACACCTAACACGACCCGTGGCTTTGCCTGATATGCGCTAGCATGACGCAGGTAGCAAGAGCTAACGCGATTCGAGCAGAATCGTTCATCGAGCGTGAGCGTCTTGGCGGATGGCAAGCCTTTTCACCTTGGGAGAACCGGAGACGAATGCAACTGACGGTGAGCATAACAGCGGCAGACCAGCAATGCGCGAACCTAAACTGGCATCATCATCCAACGTCTTGTCCGTCTCGGAAAGCATCACCACTGCTCACCACCATCACCACTGCTCACCACCATCACCACTGCTCACCACCATCACCACTGCTCACCACTGCTCACCACTGCTCACCACCATCACCACTGCTGAGGCTATCATCATCCTGATAATCGGTGGCAACGGCGAGTATTCGGGCTGACGGTACGAAATCGTACACTCTCATGCCGCTTTGCTTGTTTGTCGTCGCACACGAAACATTGATTTGTCCAGTAAATTTATGCACTTGCTCTGAAAAGGCCTAGACTCTGCAGACATCTCAATTCCATTGGTCCGAGCGTCGAGCAGAAGAATGACTCATAGCAATGCTAGCTAACGCTAGCGCTATCTAGGTAAGGTCTCCACCAGAGAAGAAGGGCTGGGCATGGGATCAACAGTCGCCTGCTTAGAAAAACCAGAAGCTGCAAGTGTATGAGAGTGTAAGGACCTTGTGGCCGTAGAGCAGACACGGGCGAGTACACAGGCAACCAAGGTGGATCAATACGTTGAGCACAGCGTACACCAAGAGCCGCTTTCGTAGACATGCATCAATTCCTATCTGCAACTTAGCCCTGAGCCTCTACGTACTTCCTGCCGTGCCGTTTCTGGTGATGCTTGGGGCTGTTGCGCCT